>JAACNH010004658.1:0-10426 GCA_019447015.1 Hymenochirus boettgeri | reverse complement strand
TCTATCTATCTATCTATCTATCTATCTATCTATCTATCTCTCTATCTTTCATCTATCTATGTATATCTATCTATCTATCTATCTATCTATCTATCTATCTATCTATCTATCTATCTATCTATCTATCTATCTATCTCTGCTATCTATCTATCTATCTATCTAACTCTGCTATCTATCTATCTATTTATCTATCTATCATCTATCTATCTATCTATCTATCTATCTATCTATCTATCTATCTATCTATCTATCTATCTATCATGTATCTATCTATCATCTATCTATCTATCATCTATCTATCTATCTATCATCTATCTATTATCTATCCATCTATCTATCTATCTATCTATCTATCTATCTATCTATCTATCTATCTATCTATCTATCTATCTATCTATCTATCTATCTAATAGATTGACTCCTGCACCCAAATATGAGGAACCAGAACACCAGAGGACGCTGTTATTGAACCAAGTTAACCAGCAAAAAAAAATAAATTGTATGGTCACGGAACTCTTCATTCCTTTAATTCCTTTATCCTTCCTGATACTGCACAGTAAAGGGAACATTATTTATTTGCCTATTATGCGTGTTGACTGGAATCACAATATCTCTCTCTTTTTCACAACTTTCCTCACAGCCGAGATCCAGCTTTTCAGATATATATTTAGATTTTTTTCAATAAGTTACTTTGCAGTAACTTTAAATCCTGGTAATTTTCGGAACATTACAATTCAAGCGGTTTGGAATGGAGAACGAAAGCCTGCTATTAAGATTAAATTGATGACATAAGATGGCGATTAGGAAGATGAATGAGGAAATTTGCGCTGAATGAGCCTTTCGTTACTAGTTGGAAAAAGGGACACAAATTGAACTCAAATCTGTATTTCTTTATAATCTCATCTTATTCAACACGTTGCTGGGTCCCTGTTCTGCAAAATATACAAAATGTATTTACTTAGACCAGACAATAAATGAAATATTCATTAGGAGATTCTAAGGATAACGTCCCCCTTAATGGGTGATAAACGCACAAACTCCATTTCTGTGAATACTGGGACCTTTACAAATACAACAAAAGCTCCAATCTGTCCTTTGGTCATTCACTTGAACCTTTATTTAAAGGACAAAGTAAAGATTTTTCATTTTTTTTACCAAATCCAATTTCTTTTATTTACATTTCTTAATTGTTTGGGAACTGAAGAAGATAATTGTTGTATCTGTTGTACTCAGTTAGATCAACTGGAAGTTTAGTTCTTGAAGACGTTTCGCTAGTCATCCGACTGGATCTCTCAATTCAGAATGACTTGTACAAGAATCTGTGGCAATTATGTACCCTGGAAAATCCCAATTAGCATATCACAGCCAGGTGTTAAGGGTGTGATTAGATAGTGGCTAAGAGGTGTTATAGGAACGCCCAGAGTAAGGTGTCAAAACAGCATTGTACATGGCAGACAGTTGGCTTCAAAGCCACACACATTCATCATTCATTGATCCATTGCTGGGTACACACGATGAGAGATTTCGGTCCGATTGGCCGATAGTTCAGTGTATCGGTCGATCGGACCGAAATTATCGCATCCGAATGCAGCCATGTCCGACCGATTGTTCGTCCGAATCGGACGATCGGACATGGTGGAAAAACCTTGTCCGATCATGCGGCCCTGTATGGACCGCATGATTGGTCGTGGTAACTGTGGTTTTGCCGCAACCGACAGTCCATCCTCCTGGCCGACTGGTCGAAAGTATCGAACGGTCGGTCAGGAGGAAAAATCGCTAGGTGTGTACCTAGCTTAAGAACTGAAAAAGTTTGTTATTAAGTAATTAAGGTAATAAAAGTTAGGACCTTCCAGACTGGGGTTACCTTGACGTGGTTGGAAGGATTTTCATTCATGTTATCACAGTAAGAGAGGGAAACCCTAAAACACTGGTGATGTCACAGCTCACAGTGCTAGCAGGAAACACCACCCTTTACACTGCTGTAACTTTGGATACACCGCAGCTAGAAGTAGGGATGTGCCCTTTTTACTAATGACCTCTTGTATGGAGACCACATGTTAACATCATCTCTGTGCAAGCGATGTACAATCCCCAATCAAAAATCCCCTTTGTTTCCTTTCCCATCATCCATCCTCCACACAAAACTTGTCAACGCAGCGTAATTGCTTAATTTAGCACTTGAAAAGTCATAATAACGTTGAAACAATGTATAAATCTCCATCTGCTGCTGAATTGTTTTGATCGTTTTGCCATAACAAAGGACTTTTTCTGTTCCAAACAGAACGCGCCTATTTATCTAAGTTTGTCCTGTCACATAGATTCATCGTTACAGGCAAATGTTTTTTGTTTTGTTTTTATTTTCCTTAGTTTCAAATTAGCATAATAATTGCGAGAGAATTCAGATTGATTATACTACAAGGCGGGAGAAATTCCTAGTAAAAATTACATGTCTGCAACCAAAGCCAATGACACCATTTTATTTCCACTGGGCGTCCTCTCCGGGTATGTACAGCAGGGTACGGTGGGCCGCATTTATAAAGGCAAAGTATAGCTATTATGTGATACCGTGACTTTAATGAACATTACTGCGAACGTGGAATAACAATCGTGATCACATAAATACGCTAGTAACAGTATGCTTGCCCATACAATACCATTGCGGTAGTCTACTACCATGAAGAGATGTTCCAAACTGTTGAGTTTCGTTTTCGAATTCGAAAGTTTGAGTTTCGAAAATCGTCTATTTTCGGTTTTCGATAATCATGTATTTTTGACTTTGATAATTATCGAATTTTCTATAAAAATCGAAAACTCGGAAAATTCGGGTTTCGTAAATTCCGGGAGTTCCGAATGTTTCGGCGGGACTTTGAAACCCTCGGATTCGATATGAAACTGGGTTCTATTAGAACCCACAGTACATCTCTACTACCATGTGGTAATGTACAATCTGCTCCAATGTGTGGAAGGCCGGTTTCAAAATCCCCCCAATAATAACAATATAAATGCCATTAGGTGAAACATGCAAACAGGGGTCTTTATTGGAATATTCAGAGCATTCTGTGCGCTCCGTGCGCGTATGTGTGTGATGTCATGGCGCACACAACATGACGTCAGTGCGTGCACGGACGTATGTGCCTGTGACGACATTTATGTCACACACAGAGCGCACAGAGTGGACAAGACTTACCTATTAAGACTTACCAGATGAAAATCTCGCAGGGTTGGAACTAACCGTGCACCTAAGGACATACAAGATGTCAGCCTGGAAAAGGTAGGCTCTGGAGGGGCTTAGGGAAACAAGAAATATGCCAACCGTATTTTTAAAGCTGCAGCTTCCAAATGACCCTAACTTAATTTTACAGTGTACTTATCCTTTAACAAATCCTTCTTTTCACAATACTTATCTATACTAGATTGCATTCATTTCCCCACGAAGAAGGGCAGATTCTAATATAGCAATGTACAACTAGAAAGGGAAAGTTGAAGTATAATCTTTGAATTTGGCTTGAAGGGCTGCATTTTGAAAGGGAATTTGTGCGTTTGTGCTGCAGATTGTAATACTCAATAATGTCAATGATGAGGACATTGTTGTTTTTTTACTTACCCTTTAAATATGGCTGTCACATGAATTAAAGGTAGGTCAGTTGGTGTGTGTGTTCATATCAGGTTGGGGGATACAATACTAACTTTTTTGATGATTAGTCAAAATGTGTTTTTTTACTTTAGTTACTTACCCTTTAAATATGGCTACCATGGAAATGGAAGGATGGGGCAGTAGGTGTGTGTACCTGGATCAGGTTGGAAGTTAAAAAAACAAACTTTTGTTTATTGATCAAAATTAGTTTGTTTTACTTTAGTTACCCTTTAAGTATGGCTGTCACAGTAATGGATAAGTAGATCAGTAGGTGTGTGTACCTGGGTCTGGTTGAGGGGGTATGTCTTTTTTGGGGGTTGGGGGTATCACCATTTGTATTTATGACCATGAAAAAAACTGTTTTGAAATATCCACATTTGAGGATTGTTACCATTATAGTCTATGGGAAAAAATGTCCGGAAATTCACCGATAACGCCGTAACGCTTCCGCGGATTCCTTAGCTAGAAGATAGCACACTTCTCCTATATGCCCCGCACGTCTGTACCGAATTTCATGTCTCTAGCTCAAAAACTGTGGGAGGAGATACGGTCCAAAAAAGCGGAAGAATAAAACGGAAGAAAAAGAAGAAGAAATAGAAAGAACAGTAAATTGGCTCTTCAAGCCAAATTAACGAGAATAGAGACACAATATGCATTGGATGTGTATTAATACTCAGTTTGTAACGAGAATAGAGACACAATATGCATTGGATGTGTATTAATACTCAGCTCGTAACGAGAATAGAGACACGGTATGCATTGGATGTGTATTAATACTCAGTTTGTAACGAGAATAGAGACACGGTATGCATTGGATGTGTATTAATACTCAGTTCGTAACGAGAATAGAGACACAATATGCATTGGATGTGTATTAATACTCAGTTCGTAACGAGAATAGAGACACGGTATGCATTGGATGTGTATTAATCCTCAGTTCGTAACGAGAATAGAGACACAGTATGCATTGGATGTGTATTATCTCCAGTTCGTAACGAGAATAGAGACACAATATGCATTGGATGTGTATTAATACTCAGTTTGTAACGAGAATAGAGACACAATATGCATTGGATGTGTATTAATACTCATTCGTAACGAGAATAGAGACACAATATGCATTGGATGTGTATTAATACTCAGTTCGTAACGAGAATAGAGACACAATATGCATTGGATGTGTATTAATACTCAGTTCGTACGAGAATGAGACACAGTAATGCATTGGATGTGTATTAATACTCAGTTCGTAACGAGAATAGAGACACAAGTATGCATTGGATGTGTATTATACTCAGTTTTGTAACGAGAATAGAGACAGTAATGCATTGGTGTGGTATGAAATACTCAGTTCGTAACGAGAATAGAGACACAATATGCATTGGGTGTGTATTAATACTCAGTTCGTAACGAGAATAGAGACACAGTATGCATTGGATGTGTATTAATACTCAGTTCGTAACGAGAATAGAGACACAATATGCATTGGATGTGTATTAATACTCAGTTCGTAACGAGAATAGAGACCCAATATGCATTGATGTATTAATCTCAGTTCGTAACGAGAATAGAGACACATATCATTGGATGTTGTTTAATACTCAGTTCGTAACGAGAATAGAGACACAATATGCATTGGATGTGTATTAATCACTCAGTTCGTAACGGAATAGAGACACGGTATGCATTGGATTGTTATTAATACTCAGTTCGTAACGAGAATAGAGACACGGTATGCATTGGATGTGTATTAATACTCAGTCTCGTAACGAGAATAGAGACACGGTATGCATTGGATGTGTATTAATACTCAGTTCGTAACGAGAAGAGCACAATATGCATTGGTGTGTATTATACTCATTTCGTAACGAGAATAGAGACACAATATGCATTGGATTGTATTAATACTCTTCGTAACGGAATAGAGACACAATAGCATTGGATGTGTATTTACTCAGTTCGTAACGAGAATAGAGACACAATATGCATTGGATGTGTATTAATACTCAGTTTCGTAACAGAATAGAGACACGTATGCATTGGGTGGTATAATACTCAGTTCGTAACGAGAATAGAGACACAATATGCATTGGATGTGTATTAATACTCAGTTCGTAACTAATTGGCAGTTACTTGGATATTATTAGGAAATGTAATGACTGAGCGGTCAGAGGTCGGGGCTACCTATATCAAATCTCTAGTTTTCTAGTGGGAAAAAGCAGCAGTGTGGTCTAGCCCCAATGCCGGTCACCTAATCTTCCCAATTACAATAAAGAATCGATGTTGAATAGTTTTTCTCTAATAAATCTTTATATTCAGAAATAGGATTTCCGATAGAGAATCAATCAGCCTATTAACCTATTATGAGTCATTTTATGAGGACACACTGTGTATGTAACGTGTATCTAGCACAGTACATACTGTGTATGTAACGTGTATCTAGCACAGTACATACTGTGTATGTAACGTGTATCTAGCACAGTACACACTGTGTATGTAACATGTATCTAGCACAGTACAACTGTGTATGTAGTACTTGTATCTAGCACAGTACATGCTGTATATGTAACATGTATCTAGCACAGTACACACTGTTGTAACGTGTATCTAGCACGTACATGCTGTATATGACATTATCTAGCACAGTACACACTGTGTATGTAACGTGTATCTAGCACAGTACATGCTGTAATATGTACGTGGTATCTAGCACAGTACACACTGTGTATGTAACGTGTATCTAGCACAGTACATGCTGTATATGTAACGTGTATCTAGCACAGTACACACTGTGTATGTAACATGTATCTAGCACAGTACACACTGTGTATGTAACATGTATCTAGCACAGTACATGCTGTATATGTAACATGTATCTAGCACAGTACACACTGTGTATGTAACGTGTATCTAGCACAGTACATGCTGTATATGTAATGTTTCTTCTACACAGTACACACGTGTATGTAACGTGTATCTAGCACAGTACATGTGTAATGTAACATGTATCTAGCACAGTACACACTGTGTATGAATCTTATCTAGCACAGTACATGCTGTATATGTAACCATGTATCTAGCACAGTACACACTGTGTATGTAACGTGTATCTAGCACAGTACATGCTGTATATGTAACATGTATCTAGCACAGTACACACTGTGTATGTAACGTGTATCTAGCACAGTACATACTGTATATGTAACATGTATCTAGCACAGTACAACACTGTGTATGTAACGTGTATCTAGCACAGTACACACTGTGTACTGTAACGTGTATCTAGCACAGTACACACTTTTTATGTAACGTGTATCTAGCACAGTACACACTGTGTATGTAACATGTATCTAGCACAGTACACACTGTGTATGTACGTGTATCTAGCACAGTACACACTGTGTATGTAATGTGTATCTAGCACAGTACACACTGTGTATGTAACATGTATCTAGAACAGTACACCTGTGTATGTAACGTGTATCTAGCACAGTACACACTGTGTATGTAACGTGTATCTAGCACAGTACACACTGTGTATGTAACGTGTATCTAGCACAGTACATACTGTATATGTAACATGTATCTAGCACTCGCTGAAAGGCCAGACTAGGCCAAGCTATTATCTTATTGCACGGTGAGCTATAACGTTACAAAGCTATAGACGGGGAAAGAGACAAAAAGCACATTTCTGGTTTTAGCCCTTTTCACGGGGACAATGAGAGACTGTGGATTGCGATAATAGAATGTTACCTTGGAACCTTTACCTTGTTCTCTCTCTTAGAGACCACAAATAAAATGGACTCAGAGTTTAATGTAAGATTAGAGCAATAAATGAAATGTTATTTTCTCTGTATCATGTTCAAATTTCATATTAACCTGAACCTGACGGCCTCAAAAATACACGGATCCGGCAGAATTTTTTTGAAAGTTGGAAAAACGTGGTCAGAAAAGTCGGAAATCACCGTGAACCAATTGTGTTAAACCGTATATTGGAGATTTCAATTGGTCATGATGAATGGCTGGTGAAGGATCAATTTCAAATGTTGAAACTTTAGGGAACGGGACGTAAAGGGCATATTAACCCCTCAATTAAAAATAATATATAGGTAATAAATTTCCAAACCCCAAAACCACAGTCGTTAAAAAGCTGACAGAGAGGACTAAAGGACTGAACGATTTTGTAGAAAAATTACGTTCTGCCCCTTCCGTGGGCCTCTCAAAAGGTTTACGCCTTCTTTTCACATTCTCCAAGCTCTTTTACAAGCTCGCACATGCTCAGAGAAGGCAGCTAGGGAATTTACATTCACTCACCAAACATCAGGTCAACTCCACAAAACCCCCTCAAACTCATTTTGAATGTTTTTTAAACAATTTTCTTATGTAGATTAATATATTTTATCATTAAATAGACATGTATTGATTTTGTCAACCAAACCAAACACAAAGGGGCATATTCATAAAGGTTTGTTAAACTATTTATCGCATATTTATAAAATGGTGAAAAGTGTTCCATTCAAATTCGCCAAGTCTGAGGTGGCGAAAATGCATAAGCGGCTATTTATCTAGCCAATGGGTCCATGGAAGGTGTCAGTACACAATAATAAATACTATATTAGTACTCAATACTAATAAGTACCTAGGGGGTGTTAGACTATTTTCCATAGTGTAAAACTCACCCAGGCAAATTTTCTCTATTTTATTAATAAGACATTTTTTAGTATTAATTATTTTCAACACAACTGCTGCTGATTACCAAACCAGTTGCATTAATATAGGAACTGTGTAAGGAATAGTCATGTTAATGGAACGTCCCATAGCGCTGTGTAGGAATAGTCATGTTAATGGAACATCCCATAGCGCTGTGTAAGGAATAGTCATGTTAATGGAACATCCCATAGCGCTGTGTAAGGAATAGTCATGTTAATGGAACGTCCCATAGCGCTGTGTAAGGAATAGTCACGTTAATGGAACATACCATAGCGCTGTGTAAGGAATAGTCACGTTAATGGAACGTCCCATAGCGCTGTGTAAGGAATAGTCATGTTAATGGAACATCCCATAGCGCTGTGTAAGGAATAGTCATGTTAATGGAACGTCCTAGCGCTGTGTAAGGAATAGTCACTTTATAGGAACATCCCATAGCGTTGTGTAAGGAATAGTCACGTTAATGGAACATCCCATATCGCTGTGTAAGAATATTCATGTTAATGGACATCCATAGTGCTGTGTAAGGAATAGTCACGTTAATGGAACGCCATAGCGCAGTGTAAGGAATAGTCACGTTAATGGAACATCCCATAGCGCTGTGTAAGGAATAGTCATGTTAATGGAACGTCCCATGGCGCTGTGTAGAGAATAGTCATGTTATGGAACGTCCCATAGCGCTGTGTAAGGAATAGTCACGTAATATGGAACGTCCCATAGCGCTGTGTAGGAATAGTCATGTTAATGGAACATCCCATAGCTCTGGTAAGGAATAGTCATTTAATGGAACATCCCATAGCGCTGTGTAAGGAATAGTCATTTTATGGAACATCCATAGCGCTGTGTAAGGAATAGTCATGTTAATGAACGTCCCATAGCGCTGTGTAGGAATGTCATGTTTAATGGAACGTCCCATAGCGCTGTGTAAGGAATAGTCATGTTAATGGAACGTCCCAAGCGCTGTGTAAGGAATAGTCATGTTAATGGAACTCCATAGCGCTGTTAAGGAATAGTCATGTTAGTGGAACATCCCATAGCGCTGTGTAAGGATAGTCATGTTAAGGAACATCCCATAGCGCTGTGTAAGGAATATCATGTTAATGGACAGTCCCATAGCGCTGTGTAAGGAATAGTCATGTTAATGGAACGTCCCATAGCGCTGTGTAAGGAAAGTCATGTTATGTAACGTCCCATAGTCGCTGTAAGGAATAGTCACGTTAATGGAACGTCCCATAGCGCTGTGTAAGGAATAGTCACGTTAATGGAACATCCTAGCGCTGTGAAGGAATAGTCATGTTATGGAACATCCATAGCGCTGTGTTAAGGAATAGTCACGTTAGGTGGGATTGAACATCCCATAGCGCGGTGTAAGGAATAGTCATGTTAATGGAACATTCCCATAGCGCTGTGTAAGGATAGTCATATGTTAATGGAACGTCCCATAGCGCTGTGTAAGGAATGTCATGTTAATGGAACATCCCATAGCGCGTGTAAGGAATAGTCATGTTAATGGAACGTCCCATAGCGCGTGTGTAAGGAATAGTCATGTTTAGGAACATCCCATAGCGCTGTGTAGGAATAGTCTGTTAATGGAACGTCCCATACGCTGTGTAAGGAATAGTCATGTTAATGGAACGTCCCATAGCGCTTGTGTAAGAATAGTCATGTTAATGGAACGTCCCATAGACCGCTGTGTAAGGAATGTCATGTTAATGAACATCCCATAGCGCTGTGTAAGGATAGTCATGTTAATGGAACTCCATAGCTCTGTGTAAGGAATAGTCATGTTAATGGAACATCCCATAGCGCTGTGTAAGGAATAGTCATGTTAATGGAACATCCCATAGCGCTGTGTAAGGATAGTCATGTTAATAATGGAACATCCCATAGCGCTGTGTAAGGAATGAGTCATGTTAATGGAACATCCCATAGCGCTGTGTAGAGGAATAGTCATGTTATGGAACATCCCTATACCTAGCGCTGTGTAAGGAATAGTCATGTTAATGAACGTCCCATAGCGCTGTGTAAGGAATAGTCATGTTAATGGATAATGGAACATCCCATAGCGCTGTGTAAGGAATAAGA
>JAACNH010004657.1:0-23179 GCA_019447015.1 Hymenochirus boettgeri | reverse complement strand
GCGTTCTCACCTCCCTGTGAATAATAGAAACAGATGCCACTTAGTTATTTTTTTATTTAATATGAGTTTAGTGTTCCTTTAAAAGGTATTTCCACCCTCTATATAATTTTTTAATAAAATTTAGGGCATCTCTTCCCACCCCCAACCGCTATATTAGATCATTAAGAAAAGAAGCAGAACTCTACTTACAGCCCCTCACTCCTGCAGTGCTCTGATCCGGTCCTCTGTTTTCCGGAAAACTTGCATACAGGGGCCGGACCAGAAGCTGTGGCTGTGATTGGCTAAAAGGCAACCAATCACAGCCGCAACTGCTGGAAATAGAGAACACCGCAGGAGCGAAGGGCTGTAACTATAGCTTGTAATCTTGTGAAGGTTCTCATTCATCCAGGTCATGGTATATCTGTTGTATTCAATTAGTTGATCAGTTGATCTAATTGAATACAACAGATATAGCTTGTATTGGTTGTGAAGGTTCTCATTCATCCAGGTTATGGTATATCTATTGTATTCAATTAGATCAACTGGACTTGAAGACGTTTCACTAGTCATCCGACTGGCTTTTTCAATTCAGAATGACAAGAATCTGTGGCAATTATGTACCCTGGAAAATCCCAATTAGCATATCACAGCCAAGTGTTAAGGGTGTGATTGTATAGTGGCTAAGAAGTGTTATAGGAACGCCCAGAGTAAGGCGTCAAAACAGCATTGTACATGGCAGACAGTTGGTGTCGAACCCCCCACCTCTATTTAGGCTTGGTTTCTTTATTTTCACATAAACGGCCTCCTTAATACCTCTCTTGAACCAGTCACGTTCCTTTGCCAATATGTTAACATTACAATCTTCAAAGGTATGTCCTTTATACTTAAGATGCAGGTACACGGCTGAGTCCTGACCCGAGGAATTGGCTCTTCTGTGCTGGGCCATACATTGATGCAGTTGCTGTTTGGTCTCCCCCACATACAAATCAGAGCATTCTTCACTACACTGCACTGCATATATGATGTCGCTTTTCTTGTATTTCGGTATTGGGTCTTTCGGATGTACCAATTGCTGCCTCAGTGTGTTGTTCGGTTTAAAGCAGACAGGGATACGGTGTTTTTTGAAAATTCTTCTTAATTTCTCGGAGACCCCTGCTACATATGGGATGACCATGTTCTTTCTCCTGTCTTGCTTTTCCCCTACACTGTTGGTATTTGTGTTCTTTTCTTTCCTTCTACTTCTTTTGACAAAGGCCCAGTCTGGATATCCAGAAGTTTTAAGGGTTCCTCTGAGATGTTTAATTTCTTTAGCGAAGGCTAAAGAGAGGTGTTAAGGAGGCCATTTGTGTGGGGTGGGTTCAACACCAACTGTCTGCCATGTACAATGCTGTTTTGACACCTTACTCTGGGCGTTCCTATAACACGTCTTAGCCACTATCCAATCACGCCCTTAACACTTGGCTGTGATATGCTAATTGGGATTTTCCAGGGTAAATAATTGCCACAGATTCTTGTACAAGTCATTCTGAATTGAGAAAGCCAGTCGGATAACTAGCGAAACGTCTTCAAGAAGTAAACTTCCAGTTGATCTAATTGAATACAACAAATATAGCTTGTATTCTTTTTTTAGAAATCTAATATAGCAGTTGGGGTGGAAAGGGATGCCCTACATTATTTAAAAAATGTTTTACACTAGGTGAGGGGCAGCCAGGGAGGGATCAGGAGGAAGGGAGGGAAAAAAGGGCTCCCCTGTGCATGCCACTGTCCTCTCAGAGGACAAAGAGCAGGCAGTATCTTTCATACAGGAAGACAGCTCTTACACTTCAGTTTCTTCGATTTTGGACAAACACTGCAGGAGAACAATAAGCAACAGAGATGTAAGGTAAGGATTTTTTTAAACTTCCCAGTGGGGCCAGTAGTGGGTTAAATTTTAGTTTAGGGGTGGACATGCACTTCCTTCCCCAACGAGTGGGCAATTGTCTGGTTTCCGATGCTATATTGGAGAGTTATGGCCAATTCGAGGGTTACTGAATGATACATTTTAGGGTTACTAAAATCGAAGGCTACATTCGAGGGTTACTGAATTCAAAAGCTACATTCAAGGGTTACAGATTCAAAAATTAGATTATTACCGAATTTTCAATAATAATCAAAAATAAGTTTGCGAGTTCGGAAAAAAACAAACTAGTTTGGATATTTGACCTGAACAGGTTCTGATTCGAGTTTAGATCCATCCCTACTTACACTGCCATTTGACAACTGATGTAAGTGAGTTCTAGAATTCCTGCCTAAAAGGTAGCTGCAGCTCTCAATCACAATTAAAGTGAAGTGTTTTCTTTTTTAATTTGTGCAGGTTTATAGCTTTTTTGTATTGGGCCACAAACAGAGTACATAGTTGCACATGCTTGTAATTCACTACTGGGAGCCTGCCTATTACCTTTTTAGAGACATTGTGTCCTTAATCAGATCCATTTAGTTTTAGTAAAATGAACTCAGTGTTTTATACATGTTTTGTTGTATTGACTGTATACTTTGTAGATACTGCATTTTAATTATTTTGGTATTGTGATTGGGGCATGTGAATAGAGATTAAAAGTTTGCTGTTAAACTTACATAGATACCCATGGTGTGTGACTTCATTGCAAGGTGAAGAAATTATCTTGTGAGTGAGATGTTACGTGATCGGGTATTCTTGTTTGATTACGGTTGTCATAACCTTTATTATTCAGTAGAATAAATCCTGAAGCACCTTTGAGAAAGCTCATACAGAAGTACAACAAGTTTGGGGGTGTTATGTCTCTATGTAGGATGACTCGAGAATACCCAGACAGTTCCATGCAAGGACTTGACTGAATTGTGATGATACTTTATTTTAGAGGTAGAAGTTGTAAATTTTTTATATATTTATATAACATATAGAATACCTTGAGTGGGGTGTATATATATATTTAATTATATATTTGCAAATCAACACTGAGCCAGTATGACTCCTCTTTTCTAATGTTTGTATATTGTAGTTTCCGGTCACATGGAAGCTGAGTGACAATTATAAGCATGCAATCCTCAGTGACAGAGAGGAATGACTAGTTATAATGCACTGTTGATTTCCATTATAATTGTGCATACTTTTATATTCTAAATATTATTATACATGCATATATTTCTCTGAATGTGTTTGGCAATCCTTAGACTACAACCAAATAAAACATGCCTTATGTGCTGAAACTGTTAAAGGGGAAGTTCAGTGCAAATACATATACTTTTAAGAAAAAAGAGCAGGATTCTGTAAAAGTTCAGTAAAAGTTCGGAAGCTCGAAACTAACCCATTAAAGTCAATGAGGAGAAATAGTTTGAAAAGTTCAGATTAAATATAAATAGCAATGGTAACTTACTGTAAATGGCTGTGGCATCTGGGAAATGGTCTGAGGAACACATACATATCACTCAGACTTCTTTAAACAGTTCCTTCCCTTATGATCAGGCAACTGTTGGGTCTCCGCATGCTACATTCGAGGGTTATGGTGTATTTGAGGGTTACGGAACGCTACATTCAAGGGTTACAGAATGATACATTCGAGGGTTACTGATATCGAAGGCTACATTTGAGGGTTAGCTAAATTGAATACTAGATTACAGGGTTACTGATTCATATATTCGAGGGTTGCCGAAATCGAAGGCTACATTCGAGGCTTACTGATACGAAAACACAATAATTATGAAATTTTCAATAATTATCGAAAATAAATCTGTGAAAATTCAGATATTTCGGAGTTCGTACAAACTCATAAATAGAACTTCCGAAAGTTTGAAAACGGACCCATTTAAGTTAATGGGAGTCAAATAGTTCAAAAAGTTTGAATGAAATACAATTAAAATATCAATGGTAACTTAATGTAAATGGCTCTGGGACCAGGGAAATGGTCGGGGGAACAAACTTGAATATCCAGAACTTTCAAAAAATCGATTTTATTCTCACGCGCAGTACTTTCGAGCTCCCGCGTTCGATTTTCGATGATTAGCCCATTAATGATTTGACCATTCAATGATTATCCCATAAACAATACGAACATTCGATAATTATCCCATTAATGATTCGATAATTCAATAACTATCCCATAAACGATTCGAAGATCGTTTGATTTTCGAATTCGATAGTTAGCGAAAGTTCGAAAGACCAAGAAAGCTGGGTCCAGGATAGTTCGAGAAGTCCGAATCTGTTTGAAATCGATAAGTTTTGCTCAAACTCGGGTTCGAGTTCTAGTCCATCTCTACTCATAAAGTTTGACCCAAACTTGGGTTTGGGTTGGGATCCATCCCTATTGCTCAGTAGAGATCTGAGCATGTTTGACCCATCCAACAGCCAATTAATAGAAATTACTGTTAGGAACATTTCTATGTGGGCACCGATTAGATATGGAAACATTGGAATAACTAGAAATGAACAGGTCAACAAAAGCATTTAACACAATCTGCACCTCATCACTTCTTTGGAAAGTTCCTCCTTTCTTTTAGTTAAGAGAGATGGCTGGGAGGATATGCTTCTATCTGTTGGACAACTGTCAAAGGGACCATGACCAGCACAACTTCAACTTTTGCTCAATTTGTAAGTAAATAGGATAAGTGACTTTACCCTAATAGCAATCCTAACAAGTGTGCTACTTATTAGAGCAGGGTAGGGGTTTTCTCTGGTTTCATACTAAGTAGTTAGTGAATTGGCAACAAACAGAACAGTACGAAATGAAGCAGTTTTCCAAATAGCTAACCGTGTAATAATAAACAAATATATTGATACAGCTGTTTACCCCATTCAGCAATAATAACAATAAATACAATATACAAGAGTGATTAGGAACCAATGAAAGTAAAATTCAACATTCACACTTATATAAACGCTGCTTTGGAATTATTGAATTATGTGAACCTGTTGTATATATTTCATGATTTCATGGAACTCTTGTTTACCATATGTAAAGAGAAAGTGATTTCCAGATGTCAGCAACAGTATCAGAATCTTTGCCATAATACCTGGAGTGCCAATGTTTTTTTTTCTTTTCTTTTTAAATTCCTTTAGTACATTCCGTAGTCATGAGATCATTATAAGCCTCCTTCACAATTGAACAGCTATTCATTTTCTGGCAAAAGTGAGAGTTAAGTTCTGGTTTTTATCAGAGTTAAATACTACTGCTTCAGGGCTACACAAGGGAACAAATGTTGCTATTCAATGGAGAACAACTATTATGATAAAAATATATCAAATTAATTTATGGAGTAAAGCCAATATATACATAATGTAACACAGTATAACATGGAAATGTTAGATTTGTTCTAACATCTTTTAAGGACTCTTTTTATATGTAAAAAAATACCATTGTTTAAGGGTCCGGTAAACTTTAAGAAGTGGAGTGATGATATATACTGTAGGTAAGTAATAACACAACAGAACAAATGGAGGGTCTCGACGAGCGTAGATAAAATATAACCTTTAAAGGGTAACTGTGGTCTCAAATTCTTCCAAACTAGTAATAATGATATAAAAAGCCTTCCATCACACCTTCAAAATAAAACCTAAATCACATCTCTAGATAAAATTTGTGAGAAGTTATTGCTGGAAATGTTCAGCAATGTAACTTCCTGGTTGAACTCCTGTTTTTAGTCATGTGACCAGCTTGTAATCATGTGACCAGCATGTCTGCATTAATAGGCTCCACTTCTCAACTGTCAATTTTTTCCTTAGGTACTTCCTGATTTCTCCAGCAATAAATCTCAACTGAGCATGCTTCTCCCCTGGGGGAAAAGGGCCGGCAGAGGTCAGGTGATGTCACTTAACCTACGGGAATAAGGAAGTTTGAACATTCACCCCAATGTAATTTCTCACGGGCTCCAGCCAGAGATGTGATTGTTGGCTCATTATAAAGGAAATACTGCAGGCTTTCATTTAACCCTAACTTGTTTTGAGACCACAGTTGCCCTTAAATTCGACATAATAAAATCACAAGGAGAGAGACACAAAATCGTCACTTCATCTCCTCTCCTCTGAAATGCTGGTCGAGAGCCTCCGTTTGTTCTGTTGTGTACTTATCTGTGCATGAAGATGTGGATCTCGGGGTTCTCCACTGGATGGGACTCCCATGTTGCATGTGGAGCGGTTAGTTTCTTTGCTGTTACATTTCTATTGCTGCTGTTTTCTATGTTTTCGGGTAAGTAATAACACCTCCAAATTACCCAATTTACACATAAATATTATCATGGCTATGTACCGAGAGCTGCTTTCAGCTTTTTGTGTCTTAAAGCCAAGTTAGCTGATTTACCAGATAGCTGGTGTTCAAGATTTGGGAGGGGTAAACCCCATTTGCAATGTCATGAGAGACGATAACGGTACGTAGCCTGGTTCATGTCTCCCCCTTTGACTCTCTTTCTTTAAATTGGGGTAGAAAGGGTCCAGTCCAGCTGGCAGAGTGATTTATCTGTGTATGGATATTTATTTCATAACAAGGAAACTTAAGTTTCTGCAGTTGTGTTATGGAAAAGCAATTAAGGGAATAGTGAAAGACGACTCTAGATTAATGACTTTGACACTTTATGGCAGGAACTAATTCAAAGAAATAGAGTTTTACAACATACAAAAATATATTTTAAATGATATTCTGCTTATTTACTTGAAGGGTCCCTGCTAATCTTTTTTGCAGGTTACAGTCTTGTGATAATGCCAGACAAATTCTCTGAATATACTGCAGTTCTATCACAAAGATTCTTGTTTTAACTCTGCTAACCTGTATAATTCTTAATATCAAAGGCTCGATAATACAAAAAAAATTGTGTCACTATGTTTCATTGATATTATACACAAAAAATATGAGTTCTGGGTATGAGTTCTTTAAAAAAAAAAGAGA
Source organism: Hymenochirus boettgeri (assembly GCA_019447015.1). Classification (NCBI taxonomy): domain Eukaryota; kingdom Metazoa; phylum Chordata; class Amphibia; order Anura; family Pipidae; genus Hymenochirus; species Hymenochirus boettgeri. The sequence continues at coordinate 16,310 of JAACNH010004657.1, read as the reverse complement.
GAGAGAAATAGATAAAGAAATTGGAGATGTCTTTATTAAAACAATTTGAGCTACAAAAGCCTTCAAAGGTCTGAACACCAAGATGAGTACTGGTTGTGGCTTAAATAATAGGTATGAGAAAGATCATAATGTGAGATCGGAACAGATTGTACCTAATGCCTCAAAGGCTTTAATGATACCCATCTACTTTGGTTTATTAAATACAGTTAGAAACCTGTAAACACATGGTAAAAAAATGGAATAAAAAAATAAGGGAAATGAAAACTTTCCTAAAACTCTTATGTTATGACTGCTGAATAACATGATGTTTTAAATAGTAATACTGATTTGTGATGCATTTCCCAATAAACTCAAGCTAACCCCCATTAACTCATTATTATATTAAATTCATAATATATCTAAAACAAACTTTTATTAAAAACACTTATTTAATGGGAAATTAAGTACAAAAATATCTGTTATATTGTCTCCTTGCACTTATACACATACATATATTGAATAGCAACTTTATAGTTTTAAATGGACATTAGTAATAATTGTTTCATTACCATTGTATGTACATATCAATCCTCCATTTATTTACAATACATTAAATGACTCACCCTCTAGAATAGTATCCCCACCCCGCCCTAACTAGCCTAACTAATCTAACCTAGCTTAAAGGGCACGTCCACCCGTTTTTTGAAAACTTGCTGTAGTGTAGGGCTCCCTCACCCACCCCAACCACCATATTACTTTGTAAAATAACTCCCCCGATCACTACTTACATTGCCTCTTTCCCCCGACGTTCTGTCATGGCCCTCTGCTTGCTGAGAGGCAGCCAATCACAGACGCTGCTTCTGACTGTGTAGAACGTCGAGGGAAACAGGCAATGTAAGTATAGATAGGGAGAGTTATTTTACTGGTAGCAATGTGAATTTTGTCACATACTTGCAGAAAACTGGCAATTTCATTATATACTGGTAGCCATGGGAATTTCATTACATACTGGTAGCCATGGGAATTTTATTACATACTGGTAGCTATTGGTTTTTCATTACATACTGGTAGCCATGGGACTTTCACTGCATACTGGTAGTCATGGGAATTTGATTACATACTGCTAGTGGTAGCCATGGGATTTTCATTACATACTGGCAGCAAACTGGCAATTTCATTATATACTGGTAGCCATGGGAATTTCATTACATACTGGTAGCTATTGGTTTTTCGTTACATAATGGTAGCCATGGGAATTTCATTACATACTGGCAGCAAACTGGCAATTTCATTATATACTGGTAGCCATGATAATTTCATCACATACTGGCAGCCATAGGAATTACATTACATACTGGTAGCCATTTCATTACATACTGGTAGCCATGGGAATTTCATTACATACTGGTAGCCAATACATTACATACTGGTAGCCATGGGCAAGCATATGCTTGTGAAGGTTCTCATTCATCCATGCCATGGTATAATTGAATTTAGTTAAATTAACCGGACCTTTAGTTCCAGCACTTGGAGGTGTTTTACTAGTCATCCGACTGGCTTTCTCAATTTAGAATGACTGTTGGCAATAAATAACCTGGAATGTGCCCCAATCAGCATATTACGGCAAGGTGTCAGGGACCTCCTGAATGCAAGGTGTTGATTGCATTATGGGTAAGAGGTGTTATCAAAACTGCCCATGGTAAGGCGTATTCTGTAAACACACTGAGATGCACACCATTGCACAATGTTTGTGAGGTGCAACATTAGCACATGTGCTAGGTCACTGGAGGTTGGCACCTCTTTTTAGTAAAAAGGAACATTGTGCAGTGTATGACTTGCATGTGACTATGAGAAAGTAGTTGCCTAGGGCTTTGCATGGTGTTGTGTATTTACAGCATTATCATTCCCCTCATTGCTTCATCTGCTTACAGGCAAAAGTCCTATAAATGGATTCAGTCCTCATGGTAGTTCTAGCCCAACTCTCTATACCTCAATAAACCTACATCTACTTGTGTTGTTGTTGTTTTTTTGTTTACTAGATTATTTAGGCACTAGTTTGTGATATCTAAAAGTATAAGGTTTTATTACAAAAAGAAAAGATGATTTTCTTACTTGGAAATTTCAATTTGTAATAAAATATATAGGGGGAGATTCAATATCGATAAATTAAGTTTAAAACCCATGCAACCCCATGTATTATTTGGTTAACGTGAATATTACATTTATTTTAGTTCACTACAAAATTGTCAAATGTTTTTGGAAGTAGCACAGCGCACCTGATATAATACTATGATACCTCTTTTGTTACGTTAAGTACCTCGCAGCAAGTAACTTATCACAGGATTATATGGGGACATTAATGTAGTGCACCTACATTCCACAATTCCTTGATGCAATACCGGGCGTTATTGTATTTATGTCTGGTATTGCATTGTGGGATAGGTCGGAAAGGTAAACTGCACGGCTTTTTTTTAAAATGTATTTTACTTTTAGAATTCTTCCTCTGAGTAAATAATATGTGGTATGTTTTTCACCACACAATATATACTGCACTATAAATAACTCACCCAACAATCTAATTTTGTCCATGATGCACACAAAACATGACCCATTATAACTAACAACACCCTGAGCCATCCATAAAAAATGCATTCTTCTATTTCCCTTATCCTGTATAGTTTGCGTAATTACTGTGCTCATGTGAAAGAATGCAGATCAGACATAAAAGCAACATTAATGCTTTCATCTATTTCTCTTTTCCAATACCAAAGAAATACAAATCTCAACGGAAAATCTAAATACATTCTAAAGGAAAGCACCAAAAGGTATTTTATTTGTGAGGCCCTATGTATGGAGGGTGCTTTTTTCTTTGCTAAAAATCCTTTACTGAATTTCTGTAATAATTTCATCAACACTGGTAATGTTTTTTAAGAGGTTGATTTTAAAAGCTGTCAGTGTACTATAATTAGAGATGGGATCCGGGTCCGACTCTGACCCGGATCAGACACGGAACACCACGATTCCGAAATCCGAATATTCCGTCCTAAACCGGATGGATTGTTCGAATTTCGAGACTTTGGAGGGAGTTTTCGATTTTTATTGAACGTTCAAGCTATTTTGAGAACTTTCGAAAATAGCTCGAAAGTTCGATAAAAACTCGCTCTGAAGTCCCAAATTTAAGTTCCGTTTTCACATCTTCAGGATTTTCCCGAGATCCGAAAACCCGAAAAAGGAACGAAACCCTTCAGTTTCGGCCATCTCTAACTATGTTTTGTAGCTTTTTGACCACCTCATTCTTACCTTAAGTTAATAATATCACAATAACAAATTGGGTCTGTACGATCGGGTAGATTTCGTCAGCGCCACCATACACGGAGCAATAATCGTTTGATACCTGGTATCAGTCGATTGAACCACTGCGTCTATGGCCACCATTAGCTAGTAGGAGATCAAGGCAATAAAATGACACATTTGCTACAAAACTATACAGTTTCCCTAAAGTTTTCAATTAGCAAAAGTTATGATAACTCCCTTAGTATAGTTCCAAAATTATAAAACATTATTGGCCTTATTTAATAAGAGGTGCAACATTTTGAGTAAGCTGTTAATTTGCCACAACCAATCAGATGATAAATTTTACTGGTCTACTACTGTTAGAAAACATTTAATAACTTCTGATTGGCTTCTGTGACTTACTTCTGTAAGGTAAGCTGTAGGTTTAAAGATGTTTTGTTTGTTATCTGTCTATGTCCAAGTTCTGTTTTTTATCATTGTGTTTTACAGATTTTAATATTTCCATGTTTCCAAGTGGTTAATTATGTGTCATGTGATTATTGTAACAGCAATTCTACCAACCACACTTATCCTATAGCTGGTTGTGCCAATTAATACTGTCAATTATTAAGCAAACTATCCAAGACCATTAGTTGGAGAAAATTCTGTGTTCAGTTGTATTGTACAGGTTCATAAAAAAACCACTTTGATGGTATTTTAAGAAAACACATATCCTTTTAATGTATTTTTTAATTGCTTTCAGACCATAAGGTTATACAGAACATGGTCTGGCAATGATTAATGTTCACACCACATAGGCATGTTATGATCCTTATATTAATTGAGAAGACAGACCGAAAACACTGTCTTTGCCCTTTAAATCCACCCAATGATTCATTTAATTTCCTATCGCACATTTACTAAGGGCTCGTGTGACACCACAAACCTTTAGTAGTATGTTTGCCAAGTTCCTGTCAAAGGCATTAAGTTGTAATCTTGTTTGCATTGCTGTTGAAACTATTACAGCATTAAATTTCAACAAACTACAATTTAATTACAGTACATTAAAAGGTACAAAGTACTCTGTGTCCTTACAAAGCCCTGCAGTGCCAGATCGATCATATACATTTCACCTATGATCATATTTTTCTTAGTTTCATATTAAAGATGCTTTCATAGTGATCCCTGAAAACAAGGAATATGTAGGGGTCCCATGGCATCTCAAAACATTAATTTGCTTGAGAGAGGAACATGATATAATAAGGCACATTTATGTTAATCTTCCCAATGAACATTCAGATCAACTAAGGTCAGTTTGTGTCCTTATACAAAGTAAAACATTTTTAAAGGAGAACTAAACTTAACATTTTTAAAACCTAAAGTGAAAGTTTTTCTCCCCAGAACACCTATACATTGTAAGATTCTTCTCTAGTAAGTTGCATTTAGTACATGTGATAAATAGATTCTGTAAATAAGAAGGCTTCCAGGTTGTTGCTAGTACAACCCACAGCCCATGAAGTCATCAAAGAACCACAACCCCTGACCCCAGTATTCACTGTCTCTATGCACATACAGGGAGATTTAATTAAAGTTCTTATCGTTTAAAATGGTGCTAATTTTGCCCCAACCAATCAGATCTTATTTAAAATTTGTAAGCTTACATCTGATTGGTTGGGGCAAAATTAGCACCATTTTAAACAATAAGAACTTTTATTGAATAACCCTGAATGTGTTTTCAATACACCAATATGGAAGTCCCTGAAAAGACTTTAAAAGCTGATTGTTACCATAATTTATTAACCATTCAGTGTGAGTTGCTGGAAAATAAACTGCAGGGTAACAAGCTTTCAAAGTCTTATCAGGGACTTCCATATTCTCTATTCTTTTAGGATTCGTTTAGCAAAAAATAAAGCTCCCAAATGTATCTTGGGTACTCTGCTTGTTCAGTGGTGGCGCACTGGGTAATTCACTCGGTTTAAAAATACACAATTCAGAAGGTCAATGCCCCAGACTACTTTTTTGTTTCTATTATGTCCCAAGCAAAAGATTAAGCTCCTAAATGTACCTAAGTGTTCAACTTACTCCATGGTGCATCACCTTGTGATATGGCAGTTCTCGAAAAACACACAGTTCAGAAGGTTGCAAGTTCAAATCCCCAGAGTTTCCTTTATTTTGTGTTTCCATTATGTTCATAGTAAAAGATTCTACATGTACCAGTGTTCTATATATTATCTCTGTTAGCCTAGAGGTAAGAGCTCTGCTTTTAGCAAGACAGAGTAAATGTATAAGTTTCAGGTATTATTCCCCAGACTTACTTTTATTATTTTTAATTTTTCCTGGAATTTTATTATTCTGTTTCTTACATCCATGCTATCTATGAAATGCACTGCAAAGATTACTTTTATTTTTGAATGAAAAGTAAAGGATTATATCATTGTTAGGACAGGAGCATTGAAAACACTGGAAAAACTGAAATCCCTGTTCAGTGTCAGGGAGAGGGAGGGTCTCTGTGCTATAATGTGATTGACTGTCAGCTTCTAGGAAGCAAGGCTGCAACTTCCTTGTTTTTATCTGTTGAGCACTACAGAGCATGTGCCTGTACGCAGACACTTAACTGGGGGTTTACCCAGCTAAGATGGATTGTGGGAGCTGACCCCTAGTACTCACAGGTTGTTTTCATAAATCACCCAATGGCCACAGCAAAGGGAGAGGTGAGACACAGCTTGCTGTATGTTTGTAAATGTCCTCTGTCTATTGGGACAATGTTGTCTGGAGATTTTAGTTCTCCTTTAAAGAAATATGTACAACTTAATTGTCTAGATCAGGGATGTCAAACTCTGGTTGCATTCAGAGTTGTAATTTCCAAACATCTGGAGTGCCAATGTTCAACGGGTTGTGAATAAAACTTGGGTTTGCCATCATTTAGAGCAAGCAAGAGTTCCTGTAATGGAAATATAAGGGGTCCCCCAAGAAATATTGCATGCAGCAGTCAGACACAAAAAAAAATAAATGTCAGTATCTGGATATAAGGATATAATGGCTGTGATAAAAACAAAATTCACTTCTAATTGACGTGCTTGGTAGCGAACATATGTTGAGCAAAGCCCTGATATAAATACAGACCATCTATCAGATTAGATGACTGGTTGCATAAGAATAAACAAAAGTAAATACAAGTAAGCTAGGAACTAGGTAAATGCTAAATTTCATGATTCCCACCATCACTAGGCTAGCCCCAGTCACCTGCCAAAACATGAGCAACATGAGTTTTAAAAAAGAAGGTTTGTTAGTGAGGGAACAAGAAAGTAGAAATGATTGTCTGGGTTACTGGGTGGGACTGATGGACTGATGATTGTGTGGGATAATGTTTGAATGATGGTGAGGATATAGATAGAGCTTAATATAAATTGAGGTATTAGTGTTTATTGGTGAGTATAACTAAATATATCAATATATGATTGATTATAAAGAATGAGAACTATGTTATATTACGTTGATCACTCACTTTAAGCAAACACTATAAAAATGTTGTTATATACAATATAAATTATTACCTCGAAATACCCTCACACATATGCTTTAAATGCTGTAACCTCACCATCATTCAAATACATGCCATAAAACCATCCTTAAACTCAGAAACAAACACCAATCCTTTCCTGTAACTCAAAAAATATTCCCACTCACTGACACCATTCTTTTTTAAAATGTCTAAACTTACTTATACAGTATAATCTTTTGCCACAGCTCTCTCCTTTCCTCTGGAGCTTCTGAGTCTGGCCATCAGTCAAAGTCATGATGCTGATGTCACAGCAAATGGCTAGCGGCCAGACCCAAAGAGACCTCCTCTGCTGCTGTTCACATAGATTACATGTACAGCAGCAGAACAAGTGTATTAAGTGTAAAATTAAGTTTGTAAGCTGGACATGCCCTTTAAGCATGCTTATAGCAGCTAACTGGTTAATCTTTTGAGTTTCTTACAAATACAAGTAATTCCCTAAATGAGATTATTGTCATCAGATACTTTATTCAAACAATGAGATCCATTTGCTAATACTCCATGTGATCCTCACATATTTGCAAATTTAAAACAATGGACAACATATTGTATATGATTCTATAAGCTAATGGGGTATATGTAAACAGATTGCTTTTTAAAATCTGGGCTTGTGAACTGTTTATTAGACCAAGTGTTGCCCTAGAGGTTAATCTGTTAAGTCTAGAAGCTAATTGAAGAGGCTTATAAAGCAATTAAATGTATAAACAGTAAAAAATGCTTTAAAGGAGAAGTAATTCTAATGTGAAAGACTTTCTCTCCAGACTGTAATATCCCCCCAAAAATGTAATCTGTACTCTGTGTCTGAATGGCAGAATCTTCTATAACATGATTTGTGACTAACAAAGTTGGGTATCTATGCTGTAATTTAATTGGTTTTCTGGTTTTGAACTGCTGTGCTCTGCAACCCCTTTCACAAAAACAAAAAGGTGGATCCACCAACAGCAGTGAGCTGAGACACAGCTTGTTGTATCTTAGAGAAAGTGCTTTAGGACAATGTTGTCTGCTGACTTCAGTACATTGATTTCCAAGTCTCAATAGGTTATAATTAGAGATGGCCGAACTTCTGAAAGTTCGGTCCGTTTTCGAACATTCTAACTATATGGAAAGTTCGAAAGTTTGAAAGTTCGAAAACGGACCCATTAAAGTCAATGGGAGTCAAATAGTTTGAAAAGTTCGAATGAAATACAATTAAAATATCAATGGTAACTTAATGTAAATGGCTCTGGGACTTGGGAAATGATCGGTGGGCATATGTTTGAATATCTATTTTATTTTCACGCGTGGTTCTTTCAAGCTTCCACGTTCAATTTTCGATAATTATCCCATTAACGATTCGAACATTCAATGATTATCCCATAAACAATTCTAACATTCGATAATTATCCCATAAACGATTCGAAGATCATATAATTTCAGAATTCGATAATTATTGAATGTCCAGAAAGTTAGAAATTCCGAGAAATCCGGGTCCGGGATAGTTCGAGAAGTCCGAGTCCGTTCGAACTCGATAAGTTTGGCAGGAACTCGGATTCAAATTTGCAAACTCTAGCAAAAGTGGAAGAGTTGTACACTTTTATCTTGTTTGTTACTCTTTTCCAGCTTGTTTGCAAAACAGCTACTTGAGCACAAATAAAAACAAAATTGAGTGTGTTCTCTAATATTATGGTGAGCCCTTTTAGAAAGAACTCAATGTTCTATGTTCTATGTGATATTTCAATGCCCAAGACTGCCCATGTGAGTACAAGGAACAGGATAACATGTTAAGATCTACCTTAAAGGAGAACTAAAATAACATGAAAGCTTTTCTCCCCCAAACCACTCTAGTAAGTGTTTAGTACTCATTCTGTAATTAATATTCTTTAACTTAGAACGCCAGTACAACTCACAACCCATGGAGGCTTTGAAGAGCCACGCTCCATGACCCAAGTATTTACAGTCTATGCACAGAGTTTCTAGCTTCTGTTTATAGTTAAAGATTACGTACCTGTATTTGTTATATCTCTGGTGGTGCAACATATAACTTGCTATCTTTTTAGAAACAAATGGACCAAAAAATCATGGGTTCAAATCCATTGGCCTACTTGTGAAACAATACAAAATAGTCTACTGCCTGAGTTTATTGCTTTTTTGTTTGTTTCCATCACTGTTCTTGAAAAAGTTCCTATTTAATTACAAACTTTATATATAGCAGCTCTGGTTTATATTTACTAACCATTGTGAATTGCTAACAGCTTTCCAGTAGCAAAACAAAATAGTCAACTGGTTTTACTGACATTTTTTCTTAGCAAAAGATAAAGTATGTAGTAAATTTTTCGTTGTATGCATTGGTGGCTCACAGGTTCAAATCCCCAGGCTTACTTTTGTTTTGATTATGTTCATAGAAAAAAATAAAGATTCTACATGTACTACATTTTACCTAGTAGCTCTTGTGGGATACTAGTAGAAAGCTTTCTTTTTAACAAGACACAGAATATGAGGTTGCAGGTTTGATATCCCAGACTACTTTTATTATTTTACAAAAATGTTCATATTGTTTTTTTTCATCTATACTTGCTAGGAAAGTAACTGCAAAGATTACTTTAGTTTTTTGTATGAAAAGCTAAGGAATTAATCATTAGAAACAGCATTAGGTATCTTTGTGGATGTGTTTTTTAAATTGGGGGCAATGTTGTCTAGAGACTTTAATTCTCCTTTAACTTTCATTTAATCACTACACATGACATACATATATTAAGAATGGTTGCTTCAAGAATATAATAAAAACATCCTTTGGGAATGAAAACTGAATTTAAAAAAAAGACTATTCTAGAAACCCTACAGATCACCACTTGATGCAGAATATGAAGGAACTCATTCTTTTAGGCAAAGATCTCCACGGTTGGTTTTGTAATATAAGCATATAGAGTTTTTATATAAAATGGGAGTCATGTGGGTTATTGGTACAAAAACAGCAGAAACTTTATTTTGATTAAACTTCTGCAGGCATTATTTTTTATGAAGATCTGAATCATATCTTAAATCAGAATATACAGTAAAATGATTTGAATTGCATTTGTTCAATTGTGTCACAAGAAATATCCCAACTGATGCTCCATTTAACTTCCTATAAATCCTTTAAATAAAGTAATAGAGAAAATATTAGTTGGCTAAGACTGCTAAAGAAATGTAAAAATCAAAAACAGAATTTTAAGATTCCTTATTTGATTTCTACCACACATACATATCTAGTAATTAAATTGTTTTCTTTTAGACCCTTTTTTTTTAACTATCAGTTAGTCAAATTATATAAAAAATGACAGAGGCACCATGCAAAGTTTTTATTTACTTAAAATTTTATCAAAAATATTACTGCCATAATTATCTGCGACTTAAATGGTTAAATGGTGTGTATACTGAAAAATGACTTTGCCTCATATTGATCTATAATTAAATACATGCAAGCAACATTTACTATGAGGAGTGTGCCTTGCTTCATGCATTCAATCCTCATATTAAAGGGGAAGTTCAGTGCAAATACAAAGTATGCAGTATTTTCCCATCCTAATGACCTTAACCTGCCCATTCAGCATTTTGTCTGTGTATAAATAAATGCTTCTGACTTCCTGTTTGCAGGACCCCTGATAGAGATCATTATGGTCTTGTCCTTGACCCAGTCCCTGGGTTGATTCAGTTGCTCAGTAGAGATCTGAGCATGTTTGACCCACCCAACAGCCAATCAGTAGAAATTACTGTTAGGAACATTCCAAGGTTGCGGTGCATTATGGGAAGAAGAAGAACCGTTACAGAGCCTGAAATGTCAGCTCACTAATCTCAGCAGCAGGGAATAGCAAGGGGTATGCATAATATAAACTAACAATTTTAAAATTAGTGATATTTTCACTGAACTTTCCCTTTAATCTATAACTAAATGTAAATATGCAGCTTAGATTCTCTATACTGATGACCCCTTTATCAAACCAGTTTTTCTGGGAGGGAAATCATGCTAAGTAGTCACTATGAGGCATCACAGGGTATTTCCCACCATACAATTTCCACATAACAATTGTTATTATTTTAAGTACAATAAAATGGCACACAGCAGAAGAATTTATGATAAGGCACTTGACTGACAGTAGAGATGGGACCCGGATCCGACAGGGAACCCCTCGGTTCTGAAATCCGAATGTTCTGTCCGAAATGGACAGATCGTTCACATTTTGGGACTTTGAAGCGCATTTTAGATTTTTATCGAATGTTTGAGCTATTTTCGAAAGTTCTCAAAAATAGCCACCAACATTTGATAGAACGCGAAAACACCTTTCGAAGTCCCGAATTTAAACGAGAACTAAACCCAATTTTTACACTCCAGAATTTGAACATATCCCCTAAAAACACCAATAAACTTTAAAATATCACTACAGTAAATAGCATTAAAGTAAAGGTTACCACTTGAAGAACTGGATGAAATAACTATGTGTATGAACAGTGACTAGCCACACCCCTGATCTCAGTTACATGCTCCCTTGCCTATTCTGTCCTGTAAAAGGATTGGCTAGAGGCTACTAGTGGGTGTGACCAACTGTAACAAGTTCCTGCAGTATATGTATAATGTAAATAGGACACAAACCTCTTGTTAGAAAGTTAAATATCTCAACAACCATTTTAAAATGAGAGGTGAGACACCGATTTCTGGTTTTATATCAAGGAGATCTGCCTTCTAAGTCAATGTTGTTCTGAGGCTTTAGATGTCCTTTACGTTCTGTTTTTGGAAATTATCATATATAATCAGATATAAAACAGATAACCTATGTAGTAGCATATCTATTTTTTTTAAATTCACTTTATTTTCCAATTTAACAATATACCATAGCTTTACAAATCATTTACATGTGTATTACAGTCTAGTACAACCAATTTCGGCAACCAAAAACAAAAAATACAGATTAAAAACTTAACATTTCTTGTTTCATTTGTAAATAGTTCTGAGTGTTATTTTGACTATAAACCTTTTTCTCCCTTTACCTTCCCTTAGCGTATGGACATGTCTATTTTTCCATATCAAACCGTCACATTTAATCTGATCCATTTACCCCATATCTTATCAAATTTCCCCATACATTTCCTATGTTTATATATTACTTTATAAAAGGGAGTTCTTTATTAATTATCCCCAACCATTGTTGTATTGATGGCGGTTCTTTTGCCATCCATTTCATTACTATGCTTTTTCGGGGCATAGAATAAAATTTCACCAAAGAGCTGTATTGACATATTATCAGCATTAAGACCATTTAAAATCCCAAACAGACATGTTTCCGGAGTCTTTTGAATTTTTATCCCCAAATTTGCTTCAATAAATTCAATCACTTGCTCCCAGAATTTTTGGATCAAGCTACAATCCCAGATAATATGGTCAAAATCTGCTTCTAACAATCTACATTTTGGACATTCCAGTTTGTTTACCCTCCTCATTTTTCCAATTCTTTTAGGTGTTAAATATGCTTGATTGATTATATACAGTTGTATTAATCTATTTTGAGCAGCGAAAGAGACCCCATCATGAAATTTCATTATTTTCAAACCCACTTCCTCCGGTTGGGTATTAAATTTGCCCATTTACCAACAACCTTCTTAGAAGGTGTTACAGCATTATAATCTATTAATAATTGATATAGTTTAGACAACATTTTTTTCTGCTTTGTCTTCTCCAATTGTTTTAAGATTGGATAGGAGGCAAATTTTACTTTACCGTGTCGTGTTACACTTGAAACACAATGTCTCAATTGTAAATATCTGAAATTAAAGTTCCGTGGTAGGTTGTATTTTTCAGAAATTTGCTCATATTGGATTATTTCCTCTTCCTGCAATAAATGTTTGAAGAGTTTAATCCCAAACCTACTCCATATTTTTGCTGTATCAAATGCTATCAGTTGCGGGTAAGTATAATTCTCCCACAATCGGGTCTCCACAGGGATTTTTGAACGTTTAAACGTTTGTTCCCAAATTTTTTTATCTTGTACATGCAATGTGGTTCCTTTGCCAACTATATGTTTTGCCAGGTTCATTATGTAGGCCATGTAGTGTCCTTTTACATAGTACTTAAGCATATATTCGGATTGTGTGGGATTATCATCTCCCATCCAGCATTTTAGATAATTTAGTTGGCTTGCCCAGTAATACAATTTAAAGTTGGGTAATGCTAAACCCGCTTTATCTTTTGGTGCTTGTAACTGTTTTAGGCTCACCCTTGCACATCCATTCCCCCATAGGAAGGACACTAACATACTATTTATTTTATAAAAGAAGTTCTCTGGTATATATACCATTGTGTGCTGAATAACATATAGTATTTTGGGAAGCAAAAAAAAATGAATCCTCCCGTACAAATTTAATGGAAAAGCCTTCCAATGCAACATTTTTCCTTCATATAAGTCAGTAGTGGTAATACATTTAAATTATAAAAACTCTCTGGATTTCTTGTTATAAATATTCCAAGATATTTAAATGACTCGACTATCGGGATTGAATATGCAGTTGTGAATCCGATAGTATTGTTATTTTTATCCATAGGCATTATACATGATTTTTCCCAATTAATATTGATCCCAGAAATCTTTCCAAACTGTACCATGGTCTTTATTACTTCTATAAATGAGTCATCAGATGCATCCAGAAACACGATCATATCATCTGCATACAGCGCTATTTTCTCTTTGTAGTGGCCTAGTTCTAATCCCCTTATTTTTCCATTAGCTCTTAGACTGATTGCTACTACCTCTATTAATAGTGCAAACAGTAAAGGAGATATGGGGCACCCTTGTCTTGTACCTCTAAATAATAAAAAGGACTCTGAAATTTTACCATTCACTGACACTTTCGCTTCAGGCTGATTATATAATATTTTTATCCATTTTATGAAGCGAGGCCCTATACCAAATCTTTGCATTACTTCCCACAAAAAATTCCATTCCACAGTGTCAAAGGCCTTCTGAGCATCTAATGACAAAAGCATCCTTTGGCCTATGTTATCATGATTAATCTGGGATTGAAATAACACTCTTCTTATGTTCGCTGAGACTGATTTTCCCGGCATAAAGCCTGTTTGGTCCTCAGCGACTAAGGATAGGATCACTTTTTGTAAGCGATTCGCCAAGATCTTTGCTAGTATTTTAACATCCACATTTAATAAGGATATTGGTCTATAAGCCTTGTGTTTTGATGGATCTTTATCTGGTTTTAACAATACAATTATATTTGCCTCCCTCATAGAATGGGGTAAAATTTGTATTTCATACGCCTGCAGATATGTTCCTAACAAGGGACCACTTATAATGTCACTGTATTTTTTAAATATTTCAATAGGGATCCCGTCCATACCAGCTGCTTTTTCAGACTGAATTTGTTTGATATTTCAATTCCAATGTACTTAAGTAATGATTAATCTCCTGACTTGAATATTTTAAATTTGACCTATACATATTACTATAATATTCCTTAAAACTGTCGACTATATCTACTGTACTATATAGAATTCCTTTCTGGGGATCTTTAATTTTTTTCAATAAAAGTAGGAGTATACAATTTCTTAGTAATATAAGACAGAAGCTTAGCCGACTGATTCCCCAGCCCAAATTGCTTTTGCTTCATAAAAAAAAACTTCCTTTGAGCCTTTTCATATAAAAATAGGGTATAGCTTCTCTGCTTATTACACCAACTTTCAAATAGGGTTGGTGAGGGATCTCTAATATATTCCTGTTCTGCTTCTTCCATTTCCTTTTTGAACTCTCCTTCTACTATTCTAGATTGTTTTTTATAAAGGAAACTGTTGATTTTAAAATTCCCCTTAAAAACGCTTTTAACATTTAATAAGTGGTGAGACATGACCTTGATCGATTAATAAAAAGTTCTCTAGTTTATATCTGACTCGATCTTCTCCTTCCTCTGGAAACAATGAGACCCAGAATGGATTTAGTTTCCAATATTTTACAATTCCTTTATCAGCGTCTTCATCTAATGTCATTAATATGGGAGTATGATTGGAGGGGCCCTTTGGTAGCACCTCCAACTTTATTAATTTCTTTGCTAGAGAAGGGAAGACGAACATGTAGTCAATACGTGAGAGGGTACCATATGTATTAGACTGACATGTATATATCCGGGAATCTGGATATAAATATTACCAGGAATCTACCCACCCCCATTCTATTATACTTTGTTTTAATTTAGTTAGATTCAGTTCTCCTTGTTTAAAGGGCATGTCCACCCCAAAATTTAACTTTTGATATGTGGTAGGGCATGCTCCCCCAGCCCCAACCGCATTAATATAATTGTTAGAAAGTCCCCCGATTCTTACTTACCTGCCCTCTCTCCCCTGCTGCAGTGTTCAGGCCCTCTGCTTGCATGGAATTGAATGCAGGGGGCGGGACCGGCAGCCGCGTCCGTGATTGGCTGAGAGGCAGGGAGGGCTGCACTGAGCATGCCTCAACCTTGATGAGGTTGAGGAAGTCTCAGGCACAGCATGAGTCACACACTGCTCCTACACAGCAGTTTCCTGGACTTTGGAGGGGCACAGCAGGGGAACTATTTTGAGCAGGAATGTAAGGTAAGGATTGTTTTAAACTACTTGACGTGGCCAGTAAGGGGTTAAATTTTAGTTTTGGGGGTGGACATGCCCTTTAATATTTCTTGGGGGAAATTTATCATGCATTTCATCTAAAACCATATTAAAATCTCCCATTACCACTAGGTTAGTTCTTTTTTGCTATAAAATCAATCAAATAAGAGATCAGCTTTATATTAGCAGGTGGGGGGTTATAAATACCGCAAAACACATATTGAATTGATTCTATCTCCACTGCTAAACATATATATCTACCAGATTGATCTATTTTAGTATCTAAGATTACATATTTCAAGTAGGAATTAAATAAAATTGACACCCCTCTTGAGTAACTCGAATAAACACTATGGGCAGAGAATCCAATCCATTGTTTTATAAGTAATTTGTTATCATCCTTAGTTAGATGGGTTTCTTGTAAGCATGTGATATCAGGATTCTTGATTTTGATAATATCCAACACTACCCTTCTTTTTTGGGGTTTCCGTATGCCTCTAATATTCCAAGATAGTATTTTTAATTCTTTCATCATCCCCACTCAAATAACCATTTCCCACTGTATTTAGTATAGATTTGATGTCTTCTCAGCTTTGATTTTGTACTCATTAATTGCACCATACTGTAAACACATAAATAACTTATAATACATTTAAATCCATAATTCCCCCCACCCCTTCCCCTCACAGGGATTGCATTTGCAATTACCATGCCCTGTCTTACTAGGGAAACCAACCAGAGCTCCCAATCCCAACTATTATTCTTATACCGGGATATTACAGGAATCGGAAGAAAAAAACAAAACATTTCTTCTGTATATCAGAAGATAATATTCTAATTTTGTTATCACAAAAGTGCACATGTGCAAATCCATGCTCCAATTTATTAAGATAATATTCTTATTTC
>JAACNH010004656.1:0-23181 GCA_019447015.1 Hymenochirus boettgeri | reverse complement strand
TATCTATCTATTGTACAGTATATGCCTTTCTATCTGTCTAGCAACAAAATAAAAAGTCAGAGTGACTGTTAAAAGTGGGCGTTGACTTTTTGAAATTGTAAGTGGCTAAAATTTGTGGCCGCGTACAAGTTTCTGAAATGTATCCAACTTTTTGGAGAATGTTGGCAACTATGAGGGAGAATAGGGCTAACCACTACCGCCCAGAGTGCCCCCAGTCCCGGCTGTGAGGCGAGGGAGGCTCCCAAAGACTTCTAGACCTCATGGCTGGAGATGGAGTAAGAGCTCCTTGTGGCTGGAGGGTAGAGGAGCCTCATTACCCCTGGCTGGTGGGTAAAGCAGCGTCCCTGGCTTGAGAGTCTCGGGGAGTGGGGAAGAGTCTCTGGCTGGGTTAAAATCATCCCAGAGGGAATGTCCTATGGCCACTGGCCACACCAACCTTAATGCACCGATCTTGTCTTATCTCGGAAGCTAAGCAGGTTCAGGCCTGGTTAGTACTTGGATGGTGGTTCGCCTGTGAATACCAGGTGTCATAGGCCTTTTCTTCTGCCTCGCTCAACTGGCAGGCTCTTGACCAGGGGGTCCTGTTTACCCTGAGTGTGGACAGGAACTGCCCATGAGGTTCAGGGTGGCTCCCAGGAAGGTTGGGGGCCAACTGTGGCCACCAAGGGTGCCCAAACCGAGAGGCAAGGGAGGCTCCAAGGGAGGCTCCCCGGGCTTTCCAGTGAGGGTTTGCAGCTAGCCGCATCTGCACAGGGTGCCCCTGGCCGCTAGGTGAGGGAGGCTCCCCGGGACTTCCTTTGGGACCTTTTCCCGGCCTAGTCCAGTTTCCAGGATTGTCATGCAGCTAGCCATCACTGTACAGAGTTCCCCTGGGACTTGCAGGGGGACTTGGAGGTGATCCCTGCTAATTCCATTTCTAGGGAGGGTTTGCGGCTGTCTGCATCCGCCCAGTGTGCCCCCAGCCCTGGTCGCGAGGTGAAGGAGACTTCCCAGGAATTCAGTGAGGACCTGGCTGTATTGCTGGACAAGTCTGACTTCCAGGGGGTCTTGCAGCTAGCTGCGGCCACCCAAGGTGCCCCCAGTCCCGAGGGCAAGCTGTGGAAGAGTCCCTGGGACTTCCATGGAGGTTGGGGGCTAACCACAACAGCCCAGAGTGCCCCCGGCCACGAGGCAAGGGAGGCTCCCAGGGACTGGCTGGTGGGTGAGCGGCGTCCCTGGCTTCAGAGTCCCGGGGAGTGGGTTAGAGTCTCCAGCTGGCTTGAAATCAGCCCAGTGGGAATGTCCTATGGCCACCGGCCACATTAACCTAAATGCACCCAATCTTTTCTGATCTTGGAAGCTAAGCAGGCTCAGGGCTGGTTAGTACTTGGATGAAAGACCACCTGTGAATACCAGGTGTCATAGGCCTTTTCTTCTGCCTTGCTCGACTGGCAGGCCATTGACCAGTAGGTCCCACGTACCCTGTAGACAGGAACCGCCCATGAGTCTTAGGGTGGCTCCCAGGAAGGTTGGGGGCCAACCGTGGCCACCAAGGGTGCCTCCAGCCCAAGCCGAAAGGCAAGGGAGGCTCCCTGGGTTTTCCAGTTAGGGTTTGCCGCTAGCCGCGTCTGCACAGGGTGCCCCCGGCCACGAGGTGAGGGAGGCTCCCCGGGACTTCCTTTGAGACTTGGACATTTTCCTGGCCTAGTCCAACTTCCAGGGTGGTCTTGCAGCTAGCCATCGCTGTCCAGGGTTACCCTGGGACTTCAAAGTTCCAAGACAGTACAATGGCACACTGCTGTTGGCTCCTTGGCCAGACAAATTAGGTAGGTGCAATCCTCTCAGCCCCCTACTTCCAGGGCTGCAACATCCAAGCAAGGAAAAAAGGTAGAGGAGCACACTACTAGGGTGAATGCTTCTTTATTAGTGCAAAAAACAACAAACAATGTTTCGGGACTCAAGGCCCCTTCCTCAGGTATATACATATACGTTGTTTGTTGTTTTTTGCACTAATAAAGAAGCATTCACCCTAGTAGTGTGCTCTTCTACCTTTTTCCCCTGGGACTTCCAGGGGGATTTGGAGGTAATCCCTGCCAAGTCTGTCTTCTAGGGAGGGTTTGCGGCTGTCCGCGTCCGCCCAGGTTGTCCCGAGCCCCAGTCACAAGGTGAGGGAGGCTTCCCGGGAATTCATTGGGGACCTGGTTGTGTTCCTGTCCGAGTCTGACTTCCAGGGGGGTCTCTGGCTGGCTTAAAATCAGCCCAGAGGGAACGTCCTATGATCGCCAGCCACACCAACCTAAACGCACCCAATCTCGTCTGATCTCGGAAGCTGAGCAGGCTCAGGCATGGTTAGTACATGGATGGGATTCCACTTGGGAATACCAGGTGTTGTAGGCCTTTTCTTCTGCTTTGCTCGACTGGTAGGCTGTTGAACAGGGCGTCCCGCGTACCCTGACGGCGGACAGGAACCACCCATGAGGATCTTAGGGCTCTCAGGGACCTCCAGGGTGGTCTTGCGGCTAGCAACGGTCATCCCGAATTCCCCCGGCAACGAGGCAAGGGTGGCTCCTAGGTATTTCCAGAGAGACTTGGAGGTGATCCTTGCCAAGTCCGACTTCTTGGGAGGGTTTGCGGCTGTCCAAGTCTGCCCAGGGTGCCCCCAGCCCTCGTTGCAAGGTGTAGGAGGCTTCCCAGAACTTCCATGGGCACTTGGACGTGTTACTAGCCAAGTCTGACTTCCAGTTAGGTCTTGCGGCGAGCCACGGTCCCCACAGTCCCATCCACAAGGCGTGGGAGGGTCCCTGGGACTTTCCAGAGAGGTTGTGGGCTAATCACGGCTGCCCAGAGTGCCCAGAGCCCTGGCCACGAGGGAAGCTCCCCGGGTCTTCCAGGCCTCATGAGGGCTGATTTCCAACCAAAAAGCACCAGATCTCAGAAGCTAAGCAGCCTCAGGCCTGGTTAGTACTTGGATGGGAGACTGCCTGGGAATACCAGGTGTCGTAGACCTTTTTTTCTTCTGTCTCGCTCAACTGGCAGGCTTTTGACCAGGGGGTTCCACATACCCTGACCATGGACAGGAACCACCCGTGAGGATCGGGGGGCTCCCCAGGACCTCGATGGAGGCTGAGGGCCAACCGTGGCCATCCAGGGGGCCCCAAGCCCAAGCTAAGAGGCGAGGGAGGCTCCCCGGGAATTCTAGCAAAGGTTTGCAGCTAGCTGCATCCACCCAGGGTCTAGTCTTGTGGCTAGCAACGGCCGTCTAGGATGTCCCTGGCAATGAGGCGAGGGTGGTTCCCCCGGGACTTCCATTGGGACTTGGATATGTTACCGGCCGAGTCTGACTTCCATGGTGGTCTTGCGGCTAGCCACGGCCGTCCAGGTATCCCCCGGCCACGAGGCAAGGGTGGCTCCCAGGTATTTCCAGGGGCATTTGTAGGTGATCCCTGCCAAGTCTGAGTTCCAGGGAGGGTTTGCGGCTGTCTGCGTCCACCCAGGGTGCGCCCAGCCCTGGTCACGGGGCAAAGGAAGCTTCAAGGGACCTCCAGGGAGATAGGTGCCAACCGTGGCCACTTAGGGTACCCCCAGCCGAAGCTGAGAGGAGGCTCCCAGGGATTTTCAGTGAGGGGTTGCAGCTAGCCGCGTTCGCCCAGGGTGCCCCTGGCCGCGAGGCGATTGAAGTTCCATGGTACATCAAGGGAGGATGGGGTTAACCGCGACTGCCCATGGTGCCCCCAGTGGTGAGGCAAGGGAGGCTCCCTGGGATTTCTACTGAGGGCTTTTGGCTAGCCGCATTCGCCCACGATGCCCCCGGCCCCAAGGGAGGCTCCAGGGATATCCAGGGAGGTTTGGAGGCTAACCGCGGGCTTCCCGGGACTTCTAGTAAGCTTTTGCAGCTAGCAATTGTCCTCCAAGGGTGGAGGCTCCACGGGATATCCAGTGAGGTAGGGGGATATCCGTGGCTGGCCGCGATGCGAGGGAAGCTACCCGGGACTTCCATGGGGATTTGGATGTAGTCCTGGCCGAGTTTGACTTCCAGGGGGTCTTGCGGCTAGCAGCGGCCGCCCAGGGTTCCCCATTCCCGACCGAGAGTTGTGGGAGTCTCCCTGGGACTTCCAAGAAGGTTGGGGGCTAACCACAGCCACCCAGAGTGTCCCCAGCCCCGGCCACAATGCGAGGGAGGCTCTCCGGGACTTCCAGGCCTCATGGCTGGAGGAGGAGTAAGAGCCCCATGTGGCTGGAGGGTAGAAGATCCCCATTGACCCTGGCTGGTAAGTGAGAGGCGTCCCTTGCTTGAGAGTCCCGGGGAGTGGGTGAGGGTCTCTGGCTGGTTTGAAATCAGCCCAAAGGGAATGTCCTATGGCCGCCGGCCACACCAACCTAAACGCACCTGATCTCGGCTGATCTCGGAAGCTAAGCAGACTGAGGCCTGGTTAGTACTTGGATGGAATTCCTCCTGTAAATACCAGGTATGCCTTTTCTTCTGCCTCGCTCGACTGGCAGGCTTTTGACACCCTGATTGCAGACAGGAACCACCCGGGAGGTTCGGGGGGCTCCCAGGAAGGTTGGGGACCAACCGGCCACAAGGCGAGGGTGGCTCCCAGGTATTTCCAGGGGTACTTGGAGGTGATCCCTGCCAAGTCCAGCTTCTAGGGAGGGTTTGTGGCTATCTGCGTCTGCCCAGGGTGCGCCCTGCCCCAGTCGTGAGGCAAAGGAGGCTTCCTGGGACTTCCATGAAGACTTGGACGTTTTCCTGGCCGGGTCCAACTTCCAGGGGGGTGTTGCTTCTAGCTGCGGCTGCCCAGGGTACCCCGAGACCTGACCGCGAGTTGCGGGAGTCTTGCTGGTTTGTAGCTCGGCGCGTCCACCCAGGGTGCCCCCAGCCCCATCCATAAGGCGAGGGAGGCTCAACAGGACATCGAGGGAGGTTGGGGGCTAACCGCAGCTGCCCAGGGTGCCCCCAGACCTGGCTGAGAGGCCAGGAAGGCTTCCCGGGTTTTATAGTGAGGGTTTGCAGCTAGCTGCATCTGCCCAGGGTGTCCGTTTCCGCCCAGGGTGCTCCCAGTCCCGACCTCAAGGTGTGGGAGGGTCCCTGGGACTTCCAGGGAGGTTAGGGGCTAACCAAGAACCAAGAGGCCGAGAGGCAAGGTAGGCTACCTGGGACTTCCATTGGGACTTGGACCTGTTCCCGGCCAAGTCCGACTTCCAGGGTGGCCTTGCAGCTAGCCACAGATATCCAGGGTGCCCCTGGCCATGAGGCGCGGGTGGCTCCCCGGGACTTCCAGACTTCCAGGGGGACTTGGAGGTGATCCCTGCCGAGTCCAACTTGTAGCGAGGGTTTGCAACTGGCCACGTCCGCCCAAGGTTCCCCCAAGCCCCGGCCATGAGGCGAGGGAGGCTTCCTGAGACTTTCATTGGGACTTGGATGTCTTACTGGCGAAGTCCGACTTCCAGGGTGGTCTTGCGGTTAGCCATAGCTGCCCAGGGTGCCACCGGCCATGAGGCGAGGGTGACTCCCTGGGACTTCCTGGGGGACTTGGAGATGATACCTGTGCAGTCCGACTTCTAGGGAGGGTTTGCGGCTGGCCACATCCACCCAGGGTGCTAACCGTGGCTGCCCAGGATGCCCCTAGACCAGACTGTGAGTTGCAGGAGGCTTCCTGGAACTTTCAGAGAAGTTGGGCGCTAACCATGGCCGTGCAGAGTGCCCCCTGCCCTGGCCGCAAGGCAAGGGAGGCTCCCTGAGACTTTCAGGCTGCTGGAGGGGGGAGTAAGAGCCCCTTGTGGCTGTAGAGTAGAGGAGCCCCATTGCGCTTGGCTGGTGGGTGAGCGGCTTGAGAGTCCTGGGGAGTGGGTGAGAGTCTCTGGCTGGCTTGAAATCAGCCCAGAGGGAATGTCCTAAACGCACCCAATCTTGTCTGATCTCAGAAGTTAAGCAGGCTCAGGCCTGGTTAGTACTTGGATGGGAAACTGCCTGGGAATACTTGTTATGCCTCCAGTCCTGCCTTAACCAGAGGGCGTCACAGTCAAGCTGGGTCCTTGGGTGTCGTGGGGTCAGGTCTCCTCCTGGTGGGCGTGGAATGATAATGTAATCATTCCTACTTAAGCCTTCTCTGCCTTTCAGCTCTTGCTGCCTGTTCAGTGTTTATCACTCTGTTCCTAAATCTTGTTTGTTGGAGTTCTTAGAGCTGTTTGTTCCATCATCATTCACCATTGCAGTTTGTTCATCCAGTGACTGTTTAATCAACTCATCTGCTGTTACCTGTTCATTCATCATTTACCATTGCAGTTTATTCATCCAGTGACTGTTTAATCAACTCATCTGCTGTTCCTGCTCAGACTCATTATCCACCATTGCAGTTTTTCTATCCAGTATCTGTGTAATCAACTCATCTGCTGTTCCTGTTCAGACTTGCAGTTTTTGTATCCAGTGTCTGTGTAATTGTGACAGGAGATCTGGTCTGGTTATAGAGGGAAGATATATAAGTCCCGATTTGCTGTGCAGCGTCTACCCTGAAAGTTGGAATAATAGGCCCAGAGAAATGTGTGTGTGTGTGTGTAGATACAAATGCAGGTTGAATTTGCACAGACAGTTTAGGGTTTCTGTATCTGGAACAAATGGAAAGTAGGTGGGCTGTTTGTTCCATTCCACTGGTAATCCTGCACAGCTCTTTGGTTAAGCCCTGAGAGGCCAGGTAGCTATGGATGCTTTCTTTTTAGCACTTGGAGAAATTTATGATGATCCTAGAAAAGCCGCCTCCGCTGAATTAACTCTCTTAAGGGAAAAGACCGGTAAAGAACTATGTGGCAGATTTTCGCAGAGTTAGTGCAGAGACCCAGTGGAACGATGTGGCTCTTAAACATCAGTTCAGAGTTGGTCTGTCTGAAACTCTTAAGGCCAACTCCTACATGGGAGTTGGCCCGTGTAGGAGTACCAGAAACATTGAAAGATCTAATAAACTTGTCTGTTAAGATCAATAGATGCCTGAGAGAAAGAAAGTTAGATAGGATGGGAGCTAAGCCTGTCTTCACAGAATCATTTCCTTCTTCTTTAACTCCTACTGACCCAGTTCCCATGCAACTCCCGTTCTTCCCTTTCACTCGAGGAACGTCTCCGAAGACGTCTGTTGAATAAAGCATAATTGCTCGATTAGACCAATGAGTAAGAATCTTTACTCCTCTTCTTCTCCTCCTAGCCCTGTTACCATGTCCTACCTTTCTATTAATATGGCATTGCAGGGAACCGGTCAAATCTTTGAAGCTCAAGTCATTATTGATTCTGGAGCCTGTAGCTCCAGTACATAGAAGAAAACCTTCAAAAGGGTTTCATACGTCATTCCACATCTCCGTCCGGAGCTGGCATATTTTTTGTCAAAAAAAAAGATGGCACTCTTTGTCCTTGTATTGATTTCAGAGCCCTCAATAACATCACAGTTAAAAACAGATATCCTACTCTTCCCAGAATTGTTTCAGCGACTGAGGTCAGCCACAAATTTTACCAAGCTAGATCTTCAAGGGGCCTACAATTTAATTAGGATTAGGATACTAATATTTTCTTCTATTATAGAAGAACATCGTATTCAAGTTAAGAAGGTGTTGTCCCGTCTTAGAGTCCATGCGTTATATGCCAAACTGGAAAAGTGTGAGTTTGAAAAGAGCTCTATCCCTTTCCTAGGTTTTATCATTTCATCATTAGGATTGACCATGGATCCTCAGTAAGCTTCTCTAATTCAAGAGTGGCCTACTCATCTACTCGCAAACAGGTTCAAAAATGTATTGGATTCGCTAATTTTTATTGTAGATTCATTAAGAACTTTTCCACCATCATTCTCCCATTAACTCAACTAACTAGGACTCCTATTCCATTCCATTGGACACAGTCTGCTCAACTGACCTTTAAACAATTGAAAATGTCTTTCACTTCAGCTCCTGTTTTAATTCATCCTGATCCAAATCTTCTCTTCATTTTAGAAGTCGATGCGTCCGAGTCAGGCCTGGGAGCAATACTGTCACAACAGGTTGGTCCCAAGTCTTTACTTCATCCAGTTGCTTGCTTTTCAAGAAAACTTTCAGTTTTAGAAAGAAACTATGACGTAGGAGATCAGGAGTTACTAGCCATTAAATCAGCCTTAGAGGAATGGCGGTATTCATTGGTAGTTGCCAATCATCCAACTGTTATTTTTACAGACCACAAGAATCTAGAATATTCACAGACCGCAAAAAGGTTAAGACTGTGCCAAGCCAGGTGGGTTCTTTTCTTTACCAGATTCAACTTCCATATAACCTTCCGGCCGGGCTCTAAAAATGGCAAGGCCGATGCCCTTTCCAGACAGTTCACTGAGGACAGTACATCTAATCAGTCTGACACTATCCTTTCTAAATCTAACTTCTTTTACATACTAATGTTGCTAAAGCCATTTAAGAAGCTTCCTTTCAGTCTTCCTTCAAATATTCTCTTTCCCAGGATGAGTTAATTTATCACAAGAATAAGATATTTGTTCTTGAATCAGTGAGGCCTTCTGTGCTACATTATTGCCATAGTCATCCTTTGGCCGGCCACTTTGGGTTCCATAAAACTTTCGGCCTGTTACGAAGACATATTGTTTGGCCCAGCATGCTTAAAGATTGTAAAAGATTAATTTTTTTGTACAACCTGTGCTAGATTTAAAACACCCAAACAAAGACCATATCGGTTGTTGTGTCCTCTGCCTCTTCCTAGCCGCCCTTGGGGCATGATAAGTATGGATTTTATTGTCGAACTACCCAAATCCAAGGGATATAATACATTTACAATACATACAATATTGTGGTGGTTGACCGGCTAAATAAATGGCTCATTTTATTCCACTAAAAGGAGTCCCTTCAGCAGCAGTAATGGCTGAGGTCTTCATCAGAGACATTGTTAGGTTGCATGGAGTGCCTGATGATATTGTATCGAATAGAAGGGTACAATTCACCCCTAGGTTTTGGAAGGAACTATGTAGATCCTTACAGATACACAACTCTTTTTCTTCAGGATATTATCCACAGCCCAATGGGCAGACAGAAAGGACTAATCAATCACTCAAGCAATATCTTCATTGTTATTCTTCTGCCTCTCAGGAGGATTGGACGTCCTTTTTACCACTGGCCGAGTTCGCATACAATAATGCCATCCCTTCTTCTATCAAATCGTTCTATGCAAATTATGGATATAACCCAACCTTCCTTTCTGACATTCCATCAACAACTCCCATTCCGGATCTCCAAACCCAACTGGAGCTGTTGAGACAAAAGACAGTCGAGTTAAGGTCCTTCATCCTTCAGGCTCAAGAACAGGCTTGCAGGTCAGCTAACAAATCGAGGAGGGATTCCTCGATATTTACAGTAGGTGAATTTGTCTGGTTGTCCACATGGGATATGAAGCTTAAAGTTCCCTCAACCAAGTGGGTCCTCACTTCATTGGACCTTTTCTTGTCAAAAAATGCATCAATGAAGTTGCTTTTGAACTAGATCTTCCTAAGTCTTTTTAAAAGTGCATCCAGTGTTTCATGTTTCTTGTTTTAAAAAATATGTTTCTGGCTCCTCATCTGACCTTCCTCCTCCACCACCTCTGCCGGTTTTGCTTAAAGATACCAAGTATAAAGGGTGGAGACTATTTTGGATGCCAAATTCTCAGCAGGAAAATTGAGGCTACCTGTTTAAATGGAAAGAAAACTCTTGGGAACCTGCAGAACAGGTCCTTTTTTTGACCAGGGGGTCCAGAGTACTCTGGCGGCAGACAGGAACCACCCATGAGGATCAGGGGGCTCCCAGGGACCTCTAGGGAAGTTGGGGGCTAACCACGGCTGCCTAGGGTGCTCCAAGCCCCGACCATGAGTTGTGGGAGGCTCCCCGGGACTTCCAGGCCTCATGACTGGAGGGGGGGTAAGAGCCCCTTGTGGCTGGAGGGGAGAGGATCCCCATTGCGCCTGGCTGGTGGGTGAGTGACACCCCTGGCTTGAGAGTCCTGGCGAGTGGGTGAGAGTCTCTAGCTGGCTTGAAATCAGCCCAGAGTATATGTCCTATGGCCACCGGCCACACCAACCTAAACGCACCCGATCTTCACTGATCTTGGAAGCTAAGCAGGCTCAGGCGTGGTTAGAACTTTGATGGGAGACCACCTGGAAATACCGGGTGTTGTAGGCCTTTTCTTCTGCCTTGCTTGACTGGCAGGCTTTCGACCAGGGGGTCTTGCATACCCTGACGGTGGACAGAAACTGCCCTTGAGGATCGAGGGGATCCCCTGGACCTCCAAGGAGGCTGGGAGCCCAACCATGACTGCCTAAGGTGCCCCCAGCCCTGACCGAGAGGCGAGGGAGACTCCCTGGACTTCCAGTGAGGGCTTGTGGTTAGCTGCTTCTGCCCAGTATGCCCCTAGCCCTGGCCATGAGGTGAGGGAGGCTACAGGACATTGAGGTAAGTTGGGGGCTAACCACGGATGCACAGGGTGGTTGGGGGCTAACCACAGTCATCCAAAGTTCCCCCAGCCCCGGCTGTGAGGTGAGGGAGGCTTTCCGGGACTCCCAGGCTCATGGCTGGAGGGGGGGAGTAAGAGCCCCTTGTGGCTGGAGGTTAGAGGAGCTCCTTTATACCTGGCTAGTAGGTGAGCCGTGTCCCTGGCTTGAAAGTCCCAGGGAGTGGGTGAGAGTAACTGGCTGGCTTGAAATCAGCCCAGAGGGAATGTCCTATGGCCACTGGCCACACCAAACTGATTGCACACGATCACGTCAGATCTCGGAAGCTAAGCAGGCTCAGGCCTGGTTAGTACTTTGATGGGAGGCCGCCTGGGAATACCAGGTGTCGTAGACCTTTTCTTCTGCCTTGCTCGACTGGCAGGCTTTTGACCAGGGGGTCCCAGTGTACCCAGACAGCAGACAGGAACCACCCGTGAGGATCGGGGGGTCCCAGGGACCTCCAGGGAGGTTGGGAGCCAACCGCAGCTGCCCAGAGTGTCCCCAGCCCAAGCCAAGAGGCGAGGTCCAGTGTACCCTAACGGTGGACAGGAACCAGACGTAAGAATCTGTGGGATTCCTGGGACTACCAGGGAGGTTGGTGGCCAACCACGGCCTCCCAGGGTGCCCCAGCCCAAGCCAAGAGGCGAGGGAGGCTTCCCAGGGAGTATCAGTAGGTGTATACAGCAGCACTTATATGAAAAGATGTCTTAGTTTTGAACCAAAGTGCTGCTGTACACACCCACTGATACACCTTTGCACCCATTACACAGATCCTTTTCCATAGTAACCATACCTAAATCCTTAAAATGTCAGTTTTTCAGTCATAAATACAAAACCAATACCCTTTAAAACTATGCAAACATAGGTACACACACACTTGATGCATCCCACCACCTACCCCACAGTGCCGTTTCCATGGCAACCATACTATAGGGTCCATAGACTCTGTAGTGGGAAATCCTAAGGCTGGAATGAGATGACATAAAAGTGCCCCAGCATACCCAATAGATTTCTATATAGGTTTGCCGCGGTGCACCCCCTATAGAAATCTATTGGGCATGCCAGGGAGCTTTTACGTGATCTCATATCAGCCTTCGGATTTCCCACTAAACACCAAACCTCGACTAACTAGAATGAGAAAAAGCTCCAGCGCTATTATATTTCTAATGATAGGGGATGATGAACAACTGTCCGATCATGAGCTTGTGCACAACTCCCCATCAAAATATGCTCCAAAACCTGAAGACCCAGCTGCATCCCTGAACAAATGCTGGTGGCTGCAAGTCACCTCCCCCTTTTGCCAGTAGTTTGACCCGTCAAATCGTAGCAAAAATGAATGCCAAACTTAGAGCTCTTCTTTTATAGCCTAATGTAATTGTGAGCTTTCTTCACCCCAGAGGTTGTTAAGCTGAGCCATCTAGAAAAGACTCTGCCTATCGGTATGATCCGACATGCAAAGTTCAATTTTCCAAGGAGGGATTGTGGAGCCTGCAAGGTAAGTTTTTTAACCTTCAAAGCCATTGCAATGTCTTTGACTAGGGCTGTCACCTTCTCTATCGGTAGCCTACATTTCTGTTTCACTGTGTCAATTTCAATTCCCAAAAAACTTAAGCAAGTAGCTGGACCTTCCATCTTATCATGGGCTAGAGGTATACCAAAGTGCCCACATACCCTTTGCATTGTCTATAGCAGCACCGCACATAGGTTGGAGTGATGTGGGCTGACAAATAGGAAGTCATCCAGGTAATGGATAACTGAGTTCACACCCGCTTCCTTTCGTACCACTCACTCCAAAAAAAGTGCTAAAGGTCTCAAAATAGGCACAGGAAATAGAGCAGCCCATTGGCAGCGACCTGTCAACATAATAGTGGTTGTCAAAATAACAAACCGACATTGGAATCGAAGTTGGGTGGACAGGCAGCAACCAAAACGCCGACTCAATGTCCTATTTTGCCATGATTGCTCCCACGCCCGCTTCCCTCATTAGGCTTAATACCACTTCACTGGGTCACGAACACTGGGGGTGGGAAAGGGAACATATCTTGTGAGGTTCCCTGACCTGGAGCCCAGGCCGCACTGCTGTGGTGCGAACGGAGCTCCACCCCCTTGCGGTGTGCTCCCTCCTGCAGGGCCTAGTCCCTGCGCATGTGGATGTTTATTCCCCCAGGTGACGTGGTCGTACTGCCATGGTGCAAGTGGATCCCAGCCCTCTGGCGCTTATACATCATCTCATGAGTCTATGGACCCTTAAGGTTTGGTTGGCATGGAAACGGCACCGTGGGGCAGGTGGTGGGATGCATCAGTAAGTGTGTGTGTACCTGTGTTTGCATAGTTTTAAAGGGTATTGATTTTGTATTTATGACATTTTATGGATTAAGGTATGGTTACCATGGAAACGGAAGTGTGTAATAGTGCTGCCACAGCAGCATCCTTTGCCCCCCTCCTGTTTGGTGTTAATTAGTATTTCCTATAGCTAGACACTCCCTGTCTGCTCTTAGTATGGTTTTGTGTGAAGGTTTAGGAAGTCATTGTCTTCTTACAAAACCAAAAAAAAACAAGTAAATTAGACTGGAAATCATCCTCTGTATTGCACTAAAGTAAAGTCTGAAGTAAAATAACTTTAGATTAAACTTCTGTGTCCAATTGAAAATATAAAGCTGCCTGTGGATTTCACCAAATCAGCAAGAGGCCATACTGTCCACACAGACTGGGTCTAGGACAGTGTTTATCAACCAGGGGTCCAGGACCCCTAGGGGTCCCAGAGAGGTTGCATGGGGGTCCCCAAGAGATTGACAGAAACTGTATGGATTCACCATTGTAATGAATAAAGATTTATTTTTCTATATATTCACCAATGTTCTGTATAAATGATGTGTTTGGTGTGTTGATGTCTGAGAGAAAAAGTAAAGTTTTTATGTAAGGGTCCCCACCCTGCAATGAATCTGAGTGCATTTCTTTTCAATAGAGATATATTTATAGATCTATCATTTATATTTGTATAAATTATGTATTTTGATGATTTGATGAAAAAAAAAGATAAATAATAATACATAATTATAATTTTATGTAGGGGTTTCCCGAGACACGAAAATAGTTTCAAGGGTTCCCCACAGATAAAAAGGTTGAGAAACACTGGTCTAGGATATAGGTATGTCAATATCTTTGCATAAATCGGTGTTTGGAACAGAACAGTAAGAAGACAGATTTCTATTCCTCTCTGCTTCATCTGCTGTGATTTATCTGTCTCAGTAACACAGGGCCTGTCTGTAGTGAGCACATGGCTGCAACATACTCACTGTGAAGCAAGTGCCAGCCTCATTTCTCTGCTTGTGTCTAATCACACTGATTAATATCAAACATTTCTACAGTTTGAAAGTTTTTTGTGATAGTGGTACTATAAGAAATGTTTCTCCTGCTGCAGATCCAGGATTATTGTGCTGACATAGACTGTGTTGGTTTCTGTAATTTTAAGACACTTGTCCTCTGCATTACTTTATTGTAATGCAATATAACAACAAGAGCAACAGTGTAATTTCCAGATTAAAACAGTTTATGAAAGTTATAAGAGACTGTCTGAAAAATATTGTTCACTACTATTAAGTATTAACACAGAGGAGTCTGATCAAGAGCTACAAACCTTTACTACTCTTAACAAAGAAAGACACCTAACCTTTTTAGAGGCCAAGTCCTATTAAATGGCAAGATTTCACATTTGAATGAAACTGCTTCCTGCCACTCTGTATCTTCCAAGAGTTTAAAGGTATCTTCTAGATCGCTATGGTCCTGCTCTCAGTGGTTATGCCTAAGTAATCAGTTATATCAGCCCACGCTGAAGCAGAGGAAGCAAAGGCAGAAGTTTACTGCATTGAAAGGGAAGCAGCCCTTAAAGTTGAAGCTGCAAGGAAACAAGCTGAAACAGAAGCTCAGTCACAAGCACTCCAAAGGAAAAGGAAGGAAGCAGCAGCATTAGCTAAGCTTAGAGTCTATGAGCACGTTGTAGATGAACAAGAAGCTTATTGCCCCAGTTTGACACCCTCTGATGACACTGCAAGATGGACCTTGCAATTTGTCCTAAGCCAGGAAAATGTTAATACCATTGCACAGGAGGGATCAATTCCTGTACACCAACTTGCAGCAAGAAGTAGAAAAAACTGCAGCAGTCAACAATACAGATTCTTTGCTCATCAGACACTTATTCACCTTCCAAGATGATAAACTCCAGCTAATGTGTCATCACAGACCTTTCCTAATCGAGTTAAATAAACTTCCTTAAAACCTCCTGAGACCAGTTATGTGTTTTCTGGACTGAAAGAAAAATGACCCCATCAACCAGTGATTAAAAAGGGGAATGCAGTTTTATTCATAGACTCCCAAATATTAAATACACCAGCTATATTAACATTTATAAAATCTCTCAGTTGGCTGGCCAGCCACAATCCCTAAAAAATGCATACAAACTTCAATAGTTATATATATACAGATTGAATAATACACATAAATTACCTGATTATAGAAAG
Organism: Hymenochirus boettgeri; assembly: GCA_019447015.1. Taxonomy (NCBI): domain Eukaryota; kingdom Metazoa; phylum Chordata; class Amphibia; order Anura; family Pipidae; genus Hymenochirus; species Hymenochirus boettgeri. The sequence goes on along the minus strand of JAACNH010004656.1, from coordinate 8,213 downwards.
TGATGTTTATTGTATGCCTGATAAAGCCTATTGGTGAAATGCATTGCAAGCTGTTATAAAGTTTTATATACCCTGGTACCCTGTTATAATTGTCTAGATACAGAGGAGATTGCCTTTTAAAAAATCGATAGTGGTCGAGCAAGTGAAGCTAGTGAAGCATGAGACGCCGAAACACCCAGCAACCGCTAAACATGGCGGACTTGGATGCCCCGAATCAGGGAATCGACAGTGGGTCTGTAAAAGGAGTCGGGGTCAGTGGCCGCAAGCGGGATTAGCAGGAATCGGGTCGCCATCTACCATGCTAGAGAGATAAGAGACCGCGAAGGGAGCGTGCACCTGAATGAACGCACCACTCAGAATAGTGGCATTCGAACTGTATGGACCGATAAGTATCAAACAGAACAATTGAAACTATAGCAAGATCTGCTTAATAATTTGTTTTCACGTGAATTGAATAGGAGTGGGAAAAAAAGTTACCTACTTTATTGGTAGGACACACTGTGGTGCTGGAAGTTGAAACAAATGAGAGACAGTACTGCAGTAAAAATAGAAGTTGCAAGTGGTGGTACAGGGTTATTTATGTGTATTATTGAATTTTTATAACATATGTATGCGTTTTTTAGGGATTCTGGCTGGCCAGCCAACTTAGAGGTTTTATAAATGTTAATATAGCTGGTGTATTTAATATAAGGGAGTCTATCAATAAAACTGTATTCCCCTTTTTAATCACTGGTTGTTGGGGTCATTTTGGTTTTGTTTAAGGTGTTCTGATGGAATACGTTTTGTAGTCTTGTTGGGATCCAGACTACTACCCCGCTAAATTTAATAGGAGGGCTTGCTTTAATTCTATTTTGTTTTCTGGACTGAACCCATCTGCCAATCCATTCACACCTCCAATGGCAAAAGCTCAAGTAATAGACACTGTCTCATCCAGAAATAGTGAACTAGCACCTGTCACCACAAGGCCTGAAAGAACTGATACGTGGGACTTTGCAAATTACATGAACCACAGAGAACTTATTAATACAAGTGCTTATCAAATTTGATGACTGTCCAGAAAATTACAGGAATTGGATGACTACATTTAAGTCAGTGGTCCAGGACCACATAGAATCTCATCTATGCAAAAACTTGATTTGATGATCAGATGGTTGGGTCCTCAGTCATCAGTCTGTGTTAAGAGATATAAAATCGTTTACACCCATGAACCAGATAAATGAACCTTGATCTTGCATGGGAAAGACTAAATCAAACTTATGGAAGCTCTGCAGTTATCGAGCTTGCCTTGTTCAAGAAACTACAGAACGTTCTTTTGTCCTACGGGAGGCAGCCACCTAGCAACAGCTGGTGGGTTAGGCGGCTGCCTCCCGAATCGCCGCTCCTGTGATGAACAGTCACGGCTTCCTGGTCCATGACGTCATCGCGGGTGCCGAGATCTCACGGCAATTTAGATTTTTTTTTTTAGCGGCGCCATGGAGGAGGACACAGTTAGTGTAATGGCCACAGGTTCAGAGGCCTTTACACCTCAGACTCGCAAGTCACCTCATATACTACCCAGAAAAAGGGTAATTAGGGATGCCTACTCCTCCTCCTCTTCAGAGGAAGAGCCCATATTCAAAAGGGGAAGGAAAACCCCCTCCCACAGGGCTCCCTTACAGAGCAGTAACAGCTCTGAGGAAAATGTCAGCCCTGTTAGACCTGCTGTTAAAGGGAACAGGCACATTAGACAAAATAAAAAAGGTGGAGTTTTTCACCAAATTCACAAACCTGAAAGGGAAAAGGTTTTACCCTCTAGAGCTCGTTTGAGCACAAAATGGCATGGAGGGAAAGAGGCGTTTGCCTCACACAGTTCAACATCGTTTGATGTTTCCCCACTACACAGTCAAGTAGATTGGGACTGTGAAAATATATCACACACGTCAGCTTCATCTGAACGTGGCAAGCTGAGCGAATTACAGATGGCCCGTGTAGGTTTAGCGGGAAAAACACCACCATCCAAACTTTTCTCTCAGCGCTGGCCTTTATCAGAGTCTTCTGAGGTTTTTCAATTTGCTCAGCTATCCTTCCACTCCACACTGGTGAAGGAAGATGAGCTAGTTCTCAGGAACCACATTGGTATCCCTGATGTGCAGGCATTAATAGCGCCTGACATAGACCCAGGCCTCCTGTCTATTTCGGGAGATCCACACAGATCAGTGGATACGTTCGACAATACACTGCGTAATATCCAGTTTAAAATAGCAGACGCAGCTGGCCCACTCTTATTCATGCTGTCGAAAGCAGAACAAGAGGGCAATATCACCATAGACCAATCTATTGAATCGCTGCTATGCTCAAAGACATCGTTACTTAAGGCCACAAGCAGGGCAGTTCTTATTATTGGTCAGTCATTTAACTATGTATCAAATATCAGAAGGGCTCGTTGGCTAACAGGTTCAAAAATGTCAGACCTAGCCCCAAAATCATATGAATATCCCAATCTAGAATCCAGCCTGCTTTTTGGTTCAGAGTTTATTCAAGAAGTGAAGGGCAGATACCGTGCCAGGAAATCTTTTGCAGATCTTAAGAGGTCTACTCCTGTCTTCAATAAGCCCTTTCGTCAGGAGGGACGCCTTCCCAGGTCCCAGGGGGCGTTCCGAGAATACTCTCAGGGCCAACCAAGAAGATACAACCCTAGAGTTCAAGGATCAGCTCCTTCAACCTCCGCAAGACACTTCCCCACAGGGAAAAGACGCTTCACAGGTAATTACCCCTTCTTCCTCCCTCCCATTGCCGTCAGTGAGGTTTTACCCAGCATGGGTCGAGATTTGCACAGACCGATGGGTTTTAAGGGTTATAAGACAAGGCTTATCCCTACCACTAATAAGATTCCCTTACCAATTCAAACCCCCAAGGATGTCCACTCACAAAAGCCTAGATGCAAATTTATCTCAGGCCTTATCACAAGGGAAGATAGAGTTATCTTCCCCTACAAAAAAGGGTTGGATCAGCCACTTATTCCCAGTGCCCAAACGGGACGGTTCCCTGAGACCTGTCCTAAATGTACAGAACCTGAACGCTACATAAAACCAAAAAGATTCAGATTGGAAAATCTGTCAGACTTAACCTACCTGTTAGACAGAGATTTCTTCATGTTAAAGATAGATTTGAAAGATGCCTTTCATACAATTTGCATTGCCCCAAACCACAGAAGGTTTCTTCAATTCAGATGGAAAGGTCAAATTTATCAATGGACTGTCATGGTGTTTGGCCTATCAAACACACCTTACACCTTTTCCAGGCTTCTAAAACCAGTGGTCCAACATTTCAGACAAAAAGCAATATTTTGTCTGATCTACCTAGACGACTTACTCATGTTTCACCCACAAGAGGACACACTTGCCAAACAGAGAGACCTTGTCACTTCGATCTTCGTGAAACTAGGTTTCACGATAAATACAGAGAAATCAATTCTACAGCCCACAAGATCACTAATATTTCTGGGTTTCTTCATAGATACACATCATTTTACCCTACAGATTCCTCAGGTGAAATGGGTATCCTTACAAACCCTCATACAATCCACCCTAGCACACCGATCCGTGTCCTTACGGATGTTGGCAAAAATCATAGGGAAGATAATAGCTCTTTCCCTAGGTTCAGAGGAGGCTCGCCTATATTGCAGAATGTCACAGATATTCCTGGGAGATTGCCTGAGGAACCATACCTCTTGGTCCCAAAAGGTGTCACTACCACCAGAGGTCACAGGGGAACTCCTACAGATTATATCAATACAACATCTTCGTCCTCGACCATTCAGACCGATTCCCCCAGATCTGATTATCACGACCGATGCCTCCCGAAAGGGATGGGGAGCTTTCACCCCTCAGAAAGCAATCAGAGGTCGATGGTCAGGAGGAAAAACTCCATATAAACCTCTTGGAACTGAGAGCGATAAAACTAGTACTTCAGACTCTAGTGACAGAGGAGCTCTCTGGCAAACACATATTAGTGCAATCAGACAACAGAACAGCGGTGTCCTATATCAACAGAATAAGGGGCACCAAATCCATTCGACTATGCCTAGAAACACTAGAAATATGGAAGAGGATTCTCTCCTTCCAGAATCGTCTGACAGCATATTACGTACCCGGACACACAAACGAATTAGCAGACGCCCTCTCAAGACACATTCTATGTCTCAAACCTCACCTCTTTGCTCAAATAGAACAGAAGTTCGGCAAGAGACAAATAGACCTATTTGCCTCAGAGACATCGGCACAAACACAGAAGTTTGTATCGAGGGTATGGTCCAACAGAACGTGGAAAGTGGATGCCTTATCCTTTCCATGGACGAACCTCCCACCACTGTATGCATTTCCACCACCCACACTGATGCCCCAGGTCCTTTTCAAGATCAGAACGGAGTTGATACAGGACTTGGTACTAGTGTACCCAGTTTGGCCGTCCAAACCGTGGTTCCCTACGATCCACAGACACATAGTGGGAGAGAAACTGCCTCTGGGGCTGACAGTGGGATGTTTCCAAGGGTCACAGGACCTACTATCCAAACTCCCACAGTTAATGTGGATTGCAGCTCAAATAGTTTGTTCTGCTTCCAACAGCTCTCCCTCGCAGCCAACAGCCTCATAGATTGTTCGCTTTGCCCCAGAACGATCACTCGTTATAAAAACCTAATAGCTGAATATTTACACTGGTTTAAGGACAAAGAAACTCAATTTGAGCAGCCTAGAGCTTTATGGGGAGCATTGGAATTTATCACTATAAAATTCCATTCAGGAATAGCCACCTCCACTTTAAAATCATATGGTTCTGCGTTGAACCTATTGATCCCAGACTTAACAATTCACCCTTTATACATTAGAATAATCAGGGGAGCAGTGAGGTCTCGCCCTCCAGTACCCAGGTACGAATCCACTTGAGACATTCACTTACTGTTAAACTTCTTAGCAAAATGGGAAATTAATTCTTTATCCCTACGGGACACAGGGATAAAGCTGGCGTGCTTAATAGCTCTAGCCCTTGCAGCCAGATCTTCAGAGTTAACACTAATCCACATATCAGAACCATGGATGTCGGCGACCACTGAGGGCATTCACATAATACTTAAAGGTAGAACAAAAACCTCACACATTGCCCCAAATTTAGTAGAGCTGGATTTTCTAGAAGACAAAATAGACGGTTCTCTCTGTATAGTGTCACATTTAAGAAAGTATTTACAACTCTCCTCCGAATACAGAGGAGACATTACACAACTGTTTATAACATCCAGACTCCCATTTAGACCAGTCTCATCCAATACTATAAGGGGATGGATATTACAAGATATGACGTCATCAGGAGTTGATACTTCTCAATTTAGGCCCCATTCCCTGAGGAGTGCGGCTTGTACTAAGGCAGCTTCCAAGGGAGTAGCCTTAGCAGTAATCCTAAAAGCAGCCAGATGGTCTTCCGACAGAACGTTCGTAAAACACTACTGGCGTCCTTCAGAATCAGAAAGAATTGAATTCTCCAGAGCAACCACAAGGTGTGTGCTACTCTACCCACCAGCTGTTGCTAGGTGGCTGCCTCCCGTAGGACAAAAGAGAGTTTGCAGGAATCTATGATCTGCAAACTACATTTGTCCTAGGGAATAAGGCAGCCACCTAGCAACAGCGCCCAACCCTCCCACCCTAAAATATTTCTGCCCTAGTGTTGCTACTTAATGCAGAATTCTAATGTTCATGTTAATTGCTGACATTAACTCAGTTTAAATTCATTTCACAGGAGGTGCGAAACTCCAAAGGAAACAGCAACCACTGCTCCAGCAAGAGGCTAAAAAATAATTCCTTCTCACAACACCGACTATAGAGGTCCTCATCCTCCCCCCTTTCTGCATGTGTTAATGCTACTGTTTCGGATTAACAATGTCTGTAATCCAGTTTCCAGTTCTTCAAAAAAAAAAAAATTATTAATAAACTTATGTCAAAGTTACTCACTCTCTGTCTTCATTTATATCTAAATAAATAAAGGTAAATTGTCCTAGGATTTAAGGCAGTCATCCGCTTCCCTAAAAAAATCTAAATTGCCGTGAGATCTCGCGAGATCTCAGCACCCGCGATGACGTCACGGACCAGGAAGCCGTGACTGTTCAATCACAGGAGCGGCGATTCGGGAGGCAGCCGCCTAACCCACCAGCTGTTGCTAGGTGGCTGCCTTATTCCCTAGGACAAATGTAGTTTGCAGATCATAGATTCCTGCAAACTCTGTTAGATTATCTAACAAAGACAATCAAGGGTTCCAGAATCTTAGTGATCTTCTTGAGCTTAAAATTTCTTAGAGAGACCTACATCTACCAGGTCTTAGCTACTTAGACACTCCACATGGAGTGAACCCAATACTGTCAAAACAGGGCAACAGAGGGTTGCAAATATAAGGAGTACTATTAAGTGTCCTTTCCATCCTTTGCTTTCTTTTCAAAGTTCATCAGAGACTTAGCAAAAACTAAGAACGTCCCAAGCTTCTGCACAGAGACACACAATCCCAATTCTATGAATGTAAAGCATTAGAGTACTTATTTAAAACAAAAGGACTTTAAATGTGTAATCTCTGTTAGGAAAACTGGGGTTACATCCACTACAGTAAATACCACAGATAATCCAAACATTGGAACAAATAAAGAACCATATCCCCTGAGAAAATGCATTGAAGGAGAAGCCCTTTGAAGAAAGTAAAGAGTTTCTAAGAAGACACAATACCTGCTTCAGATGTTGTGCTTTCACAGAGCATTTTGGGATTGCAAGGCTTCAATTAAGTGCTCAGAATGTGACAGTGACAAACACAAGTCAGTTCTCCATCCAGGCCACTATAAACAGGCCTCAAATCACACTTATTCTCACATACCCACTCCTGATCATGGCAGGGAGAGCCAAATGGGAAAATTGGAAATATTCTCTAAAGGCCCTTAGAGCAACTTTAAATCCCACACTGTTATGCTTCCGCTTCTTTGTCCAGATGTCAAAGACGAGAAATTCATATTTTTTCAGATGCTTGAGGCAATTGCTGCTGTAGCACACCTCAAGGTCACTGACTCTGAAGAAAAGCCACATGTGGGGTTGTTCAGTAGGGTTAAACTGGCTCCCAAGTCTATACAAACAATTCCCAGACTCGAGTTATGTGAAGTCACCTTGGCTGTAGAAGTGTCTGACTTCCTACAGAATGAACTAGACACAGAGATCAATGCCATTAAGTTATACACAGATAGCAAGGTTCTGTTAGGATATATATACAACAGAACCAAACGATTTTATATTTATGTGGCAGAATTGAACGCATTAAAAAATCTAGTAGGCCTGAACAATGTCACTATGTGTCAATCAATTTAAAGGGCATGTCCACCCTTGTAATAAACTTTTTATATAATGTACTGCTCCTTCCCCAAGCCCCAATCGCATAACTTTTATTTACAGAAAGTGTTCCAATCTTCACTTACCATGCCTCTATCCTACGCCGCACTGTCCCGGCCCTCTGCAAGCAGGGGGCGGGACTGGCAGCCGCGTCCGTGATTGGCTAAGAGGCAGCCAATCACGGACGCGGCTGCCTGGAGTTCAGACCGGCGAAGGAGAGAGGCATGGTAAGTAAAGATTGGGGCACTTTCTGTAAATAAAAGTTATGCGGTTGGGGCTGGGGGAAGGAGCAGTACATAATATAAAAAGGATTTTACACTAGGGGGAGGGAGACAAAATCGGGAGGGAGAGGGAGGGGGAGAATGGCTGCAGAGACAAGAGGCAGAGTCCTATATGGACTCTGCTAACCTCCTGCTGGCCAGTTTTTGGGACTTTGGGGGGGGACTACAGGAAAACCATATGGAGCTGTGATGTGAGGTAAGGATTTTTACACACTACATAGTGGGGCCAGTAGTTGGTTAAATTATAGTTTGGGGGGTGGACATGCACTTTAAACCCGGCTGATATCGCAACAAGATCAGTTTCTCCTGCAAAGCTTAATAAGACTTCTTGGTTTTCAGGGCCAGTATTTTTATCCACAAAAGATTTATCGGCAGAAAGTGACGACACCTTCCATGTCATAAACCTTAACGGGGATCCTGAGGATCGCCCTGAAATTACTAAATTAAAAACAAAGTCTGAGCCCAATACCTTGTTCAAAATTAAAGTTTTTCCTAGTTGAAAGAGGTTAAAAATGGTTATAGCAAGACTAATCCACATAGCTAACGA
>JAACNH010004655.1:0-23183 GCA_019447015.1 Hymenochirus boettgeri | reverse complement strand
CTACAACCCCCAGCATTTTCTGTTAGCAGTAACTTTCTTCTTTATGTTCATTGGCTAATGAATGTATTAAGATGCAATACAGTGTAATGATATAGAGCATGGGTGTTGAAAGTTTGACATGTTTAAAAACTACAACTCCCAGCATTCCCTGGTTGCACAAAATGCTGGAAAATGTAGTTTTCATACATCCTGCAATAATGCCTTTTTACTGACTTACAGACATAGCCCATGCTTTAGCAATTTCTACCCAAGGGTTTGAATATGCAAGTGATTCGTCTGCCCTACCCTTACATCCATAGCAATTACACTATTGGTTTAGGAAAGGATTGTTCAGGTCACTTCAGGCTGTAGCAGTCACATATCCAACCACCTATCTGACAGCTTTAATCCATAGAATATCAATTGAATAAACCTGCAGGTCTGAGAATAGACATTCTGTCGCAATGTGCAGTTCAAACCAAAAACCCCCCTTTGGGGAACCTGAGACCCTACACAGGATCCAGATAAACATGCCATGAGTGCACAGCAAGTTCCACATATACAATCACTATGTGGTTAGGACAGCACAGGATAGTGATTGGCTATAATGATTATGGAGAGATGTTCTTAATGGAGCTAAAAGCTCCCCATAGAGTCTAAAATGAAATACAGCCTTCTTATAACAGTTGTACCTCACAGCTTCATGTTGTTATTATATAATATATTAATATTGGGAAAAAAGGAATAATTTACCATTTCTCTAAGAATGCTGGGTAGTTTCAGAGACATGCAAAGTCAATTTATCACATACAGAGATCACTTCCTGTCTAGCAAACAGAAACTGGATGGTCTTATTACTTTATATGGAGAGAGGAGGGAGTAAATGTGAGAGTCTGAAGAATTTTCTAATTGGCAAAGACTGTCACATGTTTTACAAACAGCACATATAATACGGGAACTTTCTTACACTTCCTGTCTTGTCAAGTACAATGCCCAAGATAATTTTTTGATTTGCTAACAGTGTAAGATCGGAACCTCATGTTAGTAAAATTCCACTTCCTTTTAGTGTCTACATGGAGACCCATGTAGAAATCCTAGAGGTGTGGCTAAACCTACCATTTTGACTTTCTCATTCAAACTTAGGGGTGTCACGTAAAGTAAGTATGCTTTATTAATTGTATATCATTTGTTTTGTAATTCAGTAGAAGGTAGTAGTACTATACTTTGTATAGTGTTATTTGTTATGGTGATTTTAATTAAATAGCAATAATTACACACATACATATAGACCTTGCCTATGTGAAGTAGTGTTATATACCCCCACCTAGTTAGTTGCTCCTAAAAACTCAATGCTATCTCCATAAAAATATAATTTATTTATATAATATAAGGGATAGTAATATTCCAAATATTTTTAAGATTTTGAAGATAACTAATTTGAATTTTTTCCCCCTTGATTTTCTTCAGAAAATCTCCTAAAAACGTGAATTCTGCACATGTGTGAAAGAATGGCAATGTCAGGTACTCCTGCAAGACCACCCCAAACATTTGCAATGAAAGGACCTCTCTCCTCCTCCTCCATCACGCCTGCTTTTCTGCCACCACACCTCCAGAAGGCCCTAAGCCCGCCTCTGCCCACCCCCGAGATGACGTCGCATATGCCACGTTCTCTCGCCACGCCCCCTTCCCCCACACTGCCCGGAAGCCTCTAATGGCAGGGTGGGATATCTGCATTGTTATGTAGCTGAAGGTGTGTAGATTCTAATAATGTATAATTTTGGGGATTGTTTCCCAGGTAAGGGGATTTTTAACCTGAGAAAATGCAAGTATGTACATCCTTGATGTTATGCACTGGCTCCATTTGAGGCTATTTGCTGGCCTTATCTCTGTGTGCCCTGATGCATGCAGGGTATCATCTTATTTGTCATGTAGAGGATTGAAATTTAGTGGGAACGTTTGTTTGTACTGGAGTTTTGGTTAATAGTTCTAAGTTCTTTACTGGTTTTTTTTCAGGAAATCTGCTAAAATTGAACAGTTCTACAAAGAACTGTGTGCAGAATTCTACATATGGGAGATTGAGATTTAGTGGGGGGTTTTACTTGTTATGTGGGTTTGGGCAAACAATTTAACTTTGAATCACCTTTCCAGATTTTTTTCCCATTAAATCTTCTAAAAGTGTGAAATTTTCCACAATTCTGCATGTATCAATGAAAAAATGGTGCTATTACAAAGCTGAAGGAATAAACATTTAAAATATATACAGTTTTTGTTGTTGTTTCCTGGTAATGGGGTGGTTACTGTATATACTCGAGTATAAACCGACCCGAGTATAAACCGAGGTACCAATTTCTACCTAAAAAAACTAGTAAAAATGATTGACTCGAGTATAAACCGATGTAAATTCATTTATAATGCCACCCAGCAGCCATTCCCACTGCAAGGAAGACCCAGCACTCCACCACCACCCCCACCCCACCTACCCCCCCACCCCCAAACCACCCCTTGCATAATTAAATTGAAAAACAGGACCCACATAATTAAATTGAAAAACAGGACCCTTATTGGGCTGAGTGCTGGTAGAAGGGACCGGTTCTCCTGTGTGGCTGTCTGCAGGCTCCTCCATTATACCGGTAGGAAAGGTCCGGTACAGATCGGGTCCAGGCTGATGACGTCAGCGGAGCGTGCGGGCACGTAACTTATGCACGCCCCACGCGCTCTGCCTTCTACAGCTCCCGGTCTGCCTCTTACAGCCCCTCTCTGCCTCTCCAGGCCTCACAGCTCCCGATCTCACTGCTCCTGCTCCAGCTGAGCTCTCAGCATTCGGGCCGGACTGCGATCATAAGGTACCGGTACACAAAAAAATTTTTCAGGCCGATTTTCCCTAATGACTCGAGTATAAACCGAGCCTAGGTTTTTAAGGTATTTTTTGAACCTTAAAAACTCGGTTTATACTCGAGTATATACGGTAAACAAAGTTTATTCTAAGTATGTGTAAAGTGGGTTTAAATGACATCCACATGATATGTATTGTTTATTTAATCCCCATGATAAATATAATTTTTTTAATGTTAGTTTGCAGTTAGGGTTTCCAGATTTTGAAATACAATTTGGAGGATTTCTGTTGTATTCAGTTACATTAACTGGACTTAAAGGGCCTGATTTACCCACATGTGCTGTGCTAAAAATAGGGGTTAAAATTGTGCTAACCTATATTGAATAAGTTTAACTTAAGTTTAAATTGTACTGGCTTCACCAGTTTCACAAAAGACACCCGTGCAACTGGCAAAATGAATTTAATAAAGGATTTACACCACTTTTAACTCCACAATTCAAAGGGCAAGTCCAGCCCTGAAATGAAAACTTACATACAGGTAAATAACCCCCCAAAAACCCTAAACGGTAATAGTTTGAAATCTGAAATATGTAAGTCTAACCTGAAATCCTGCACAATATCCTGTTTTCCCTGTTTCTGCTTCCTGGTTCTTCAGTTATGGATTTGACAGTTGACATCACAGCCAATGAATGAATGGTAATCCCTGTCTGCCTCTTTTGAGCATGCCCAGGCTCAGTAAAGGCTCAGTACAGGTTTCTAAATTGCTCAGTTTCCATGAAGCATCCAGAAGCATAGCAGGCATACAATAATGAACTCATAGGACAAAGTATAATATATCAAAATATTTTAAAGAGGCCATTCTTTCTAAAAGATGTTCTAATGAGGGTGGAGTTGTCCTTTAAGACCAGCTAATGGCTGGTCTTAAAGTGGCACTGGGGTAAAATCCCTTTTGGGATTTACCACATGGTACAAATCCAGTATTAAATATGGAAAGCATATTTGCCCGGAGCAATTTGCAGCTCTGGGTAAATGAGGCCCAAAGACTAGTCCTTGAAGACGTTTCACTAGTCCGACTGGCTTTCTCAATTCTGAATGAATTCTTTCTCAAGAATCTGTTGGCAATATAAGATTTTCAGGATTCTTTCCTAACTGTCTGAATGTCCAAATCACTTGGGGCTAAGCCGCTCCAGCATGCAGGTCTGAATGGCTCCTTTAGAGGAGTGGCCATGGGGGATGTGTCAGGGGCTGCTGGGCCTGGGATTTGGAGGCCAGAAGCTCCTCTAGTCAGCTGCTCCCATGTTGTTCAGCAGCTTTCCTGACCTAAAATAGCAGTGCTAGTGTAGAACTCTCAGAACTAATGCCTGGAGTGAACCTGGGGAAAGATTTTCTTATCAGGTTATTCTTCTTGATATGCTCGCTCGGTAAATATTCTCAGGTAGAATGGAACAATGTTGCCAGCCAGACTTTATAAAACTTTTATTAACCTGCCCCTCCCCCCCCACCAATAACACATATTTACAGAAGACAATAAAAAATTTTTATTCATTTTAAACAAACCCCCCCCCCCCCAACCCCATTTTCTCAGTGTGGCCAAGGCTTGCTTCCCGCCTATGCAGGCTGTCAGTTTATACACCATGTTTGCCTTTTTGTTCCTGTACAGTTGTGAATTATAAATAATATTCTATAGAAGTCTTTGTTCAACTGCCGACATCCTTCAAAACCACCCACCCTATTTTTTAGCTAGACAGGTGTCAGTTCTTACAGGAAATCTGAACTTAAATTGATGGCGAGTTCAAAACTTTTTATGTTCATGACATCATTATTTATATGTGCATGGGAGAAATGGTGGTTTAGGATCCGCTTGAGTAATGTAGTTTAGGTAAATACTGGGGTTCTGGAAGTGTTATGTTTATAACATCACATGTTAAATCTATTTATGTACCTTTTATCATCATTATTACTGGGTATGCAGTGCAGTTCCATAGGATTACAATGAACTGTATTGTTCTATCTTTACTAGAAACCCTTTCTGCTTTCTATTAGATCAGTTTTTCCTTTTGAAATACATAGCAATGCATCAAACAAAATAAATAAATAATAGCACAAATCTGTCAGCATGCTGTAAATGTCCAACCTTATATTATCTGAAACTATTCACAATGCTATTATGCTAACGTGAATGTCAACGCAAAAGAAGAATAATTGATCTGTTCCAAAGTCCTGAATCTAAAGTTACACACCCTGATAATTCATCTACTCTCATAAAACTGAATTAAAACAAGTCCTAAGGTGTTCTTTCTTCATTATGCACAATCTGTTTCCTTATTTGAATGGGGACGGAGTTAATTTGTCACAGGATTACAATGTAAGTATAATTAGTATACCACTAATTGCACAGAGATTGACATAGACATAGACTCACCCAGACCTCAAATTAATTGACATTACTTTGTCACAGGACTAAGAAATTCATTATCAGGAAATAGACTGTACTGCAAACCTTCGTATAGCTTTCTCAGCTTGTTGTCTGTTGCATTGCACCTCAAAATAGCATTTTCAATAAATACTGTTCCCATTTTATGTATTGAATCTCCAATAGTTTGCTACTGTTGCTATAAAATAGAAAGTGTTTCAGAGTTAACTTTACCTTTAAAGGGTATGTCCACCCCAAAATCAAAATTTTTATGTGCTATGACTTTAAACACTGACCTGAAATGCCAAGATTATTTTTCAGTAAACCTCACATTTCGCAAGATATACCCTCCATTGTTTGCAGGCTGCGATTAGCCTAAACTTCCTAATTATCTGGTCATTTATGCATGCCCACACGCAATTTTTTGCACATTAGTTAGCGTTATGTCACCTTGTTTGCACTTTAACACTTTATCCTTGCTCAAGAGCCACTTTATATTGACTATTAGATCCCAATCAATAAAGTTACTTTCTGGTCTACATTGAAAGTGCCATGATGTCTTTGTTCTTTAAGTTGTAACTATCTGTGAAGTGTGTGACATGTGGGCAGTGTGTGTGTCTGTTTCTTAAGTCCAGTTAATGCAGGTAATTCCGGTGTAGTCCATACCTCCCAACCGTCCCGATTTAAATAGGTGGATGGTGCATGTCTGCGATGTTGCGGTGGATGGGGACACGGCATTCTAGGGTGTGGATAGTCTGGGTCATGTCTGTGATGTTGTGGTTTCCAGGAGGCTGGGACGTGACATTTGGTGGTTGCGATATTTGGGGACATGGACAAAGCATGGGCATGGCTTGTGCCATTTAGGGTCGTGGGTTTGGTGTTTGTGGGTGTGCCTGTGATGTTTGGGGGCATGGACAGGATGTTTGTGTATGTGGGTGTAATTTGTTAACAGACCTGGGATGTTTGGGTGTGTGGCCATGATGTATGGGGGCAAACCATAATGTTTTGGGGGTTTTTGGGGGGTGACCACAATATCTGGTAGTGTGGTCACAACATTTGGGGGCATGGTTGCAATGCATGGCAGTTATCTTTGGGGGCATGGCCTTGATGGTTGGGGTATGAGCATGATACTGATGTTTAGGGGTGTGGCCGTGACAGCAATAACTTAGGGTGTGGCCACATTCCAGGAGGCTCTGCTTTAAATTTCTTAGCATGACAATAAGCGCAAACGTGATTCATATCACCAATAGCAACATACAGGGTTATTCAATAAAAGTTCTTATCGTTAGCACGATTTTATACAATAAGAACTTTTATTGAATCTCCCTGATAGTCTTTCCAGGGTTTATATTTGTATATAAATGTGGTTCATATCACCAATAGTAACATACAGGGAGATTCAATAAAAGTTCTTATCATTAAATATGGTGCTAATCAGATCTAATTTAACATTTGAAAGCTAACACCTAATTGGTTGGGGCAAAATTAGCACCTTATTTAACGATAAGAACTTTTATTGAATCTCCCTGTTAGTCTTTCCAGGGTATATATTTGTATATAAATGTGGTTCATATCACCAATAGCAAAACAGTGTTTCCAGGGTTTATATTTGTATATAAATCTGATTCATATCACCAATAGTAACATACAGGGAGATTCAATAAAAGTTCTTATCGTTAAAAATGGTGCTAATTTTGCCCCAACGAATCAGATGTTATTTTCCATTTGTAAACGTGCATCTGATTGGTTGGGGCAAAATTAGCACCATTTTTAACAATAAGAACTTTTATTGAATCTCCCTGATAGTCTTTCCAGAGATTATATTTGTATATACATGTGATTCATATAGTCTTTCTAGGGCTCATATTTTAAAACCTTCCAGGAGCAAATTATTATGTCTTACAGACCTTAAGGGAAATGATTTTTCCCTGTTATAGAAGCTGTTGTTCTGTGTGTGCAGCTCTCTGAGTTGTGTATCCGTACATTTCGCTGTTGTTGTGTTACTGAAGTGGACTCTGTGTATGTGTTGGGCAGCACACAGAGCCCAGGCCCTCCATCTGAGTTACAGAATTGGGGAATCACACTCTGCAAGTGATGTGTAGGCTTTTTATTGGTCAAACTGGACTTCATGGGCATCGTCCCTTTCAGAGGGCATCGCCGTTATGTGGATGCATTCAGGGGTGTGTCTGACATACATACATATATACATACATATATACATACATACATACATACATATATACATACATATATACATACATATGTTGTGGACCAAAACTTCAAGATTTACACAGGAAGAAGTACAAAACAACACACTGGCTTTCTTGGACTGCTTGGTAGAAGTCATAGAGAAAGGAAAAGTCGAGTTTTACAGAAAACGAACCTACATTATTACCATTATTTGATATTTGACTCCTTACAACTTTTAGATCACAAGCAGGGGTCACCCGAACCTTACAACACAGAGCAGAGAACATTCCCACAAGCAGAGGCTAAGGCTAAAGACTAAACACCTTGGAGGAGCCCTTATAACTTGTAGATATCCAGACTGAGCCTTTGTCAAAACTGGAAGAAGGGAAAAAAACAACACGAATACCACCAGTGAAGGAGGAAGCAAGACAGGAGAGAGAACATGGTCATCAAATATGTAGTGTGGGTGTCAGAAAATTTTTCAAGAGACATGGTATCCCTGTCTGCTTTAAACTCAGCAACACATTGAGGCATCAGCTGTTGCATACAAAAGACCCAATACCGAAACAAAAGAAGAGCAACATCATATATGCAGTGGAGTGTATTGAAAAGTGCTCTGATTTTTATGTGGGGGAGACAAAACAGCAACTGCACTAATTTATGGCCCAGCACAGGCAATTTCTCATGTCAGGTCTCAGCTGTGTACCTGCAACTTAAGGAAACAGGGCATATGTTTGAAGATTGTAATGTCAACATACTGTTCAAGCCTAAATGGGAGAGGGGATGCTTGGTGTCATGTACATTGCTGTTTTGACACCTTAAAAAGGATGTCCACCCTCAAAACTAAAATTTAACCCACTACTGGCCCCACTGTGCGGTGCTAAAAAATCCTTACCTTACCTCTTTGTTCCAAATGGTTCTCCTGCAATATCTGTCCCAGAAAGTAAAGACCAGTGAGTGAAATGGTTTCCACCTCTTACCTTTCCTCTGAGAGGGATTTTTTTAATCTGTCACTCAAAGGTACACACCCACACAATCCAAAGCTCCCATGCAGTACTGTCACACACTCTTTCACCCACACCATAATGACCATTTGCAACACATAGTCAAATGCTGTAGTGCTAAACACAATCAATAAACCATTAACCCAGCAATATGAGCATAACACACTATAAAACTGCCCTTCCCCCCCCAAAAAAAATCTTAAATACATACAAAACCAGTGACTCAAATGGACATCACCAAGTAAACACTAATACAAAATATGTATTAATACAGTAATACAGACTATATACCAAACAAGACACACAGTGCAATCTATGAAATATACAGACCAAAGAAAATGAAATGTATCAGGACAACAAGCAATTTCACTGTGTTTGTAAAGGTCTCTCTCTACAGCTGCTGCTACACTAACTCTCTCTTTAGTGATTTAAGCTCAGCTAAGCAGGGGAAGGGATAAGAACTTTAGGTACAAAAATAAATAACAATTAGCAAACTTAGAGAACAGGCAGAGTTCAGTAACTTACTTATAAAGAATCTCAGCACCACTTGTCCTCTTCTCCCCCCCTTGCCCCTCCCTTCAGCATATTGCTACTTTCTCCCATACTTTGCATGCTTGCAGTCTAGCTCTGTAAGGGAGGGGTCAACAAGGATGTCAGGACTTCATTTAAAGTCCTTTCATCTGAGCATGCCCGGACTTTTCATACAGCCCTTTAGTGCTTGAGGGGGACTAGACAGAGAGGGGAGGGGGACTACACAGCTTGGTACAAACTTCTGCCAGTGTGAAGAAACAAAGCCACACAGCTGGATGAAAGTAAGGCAGGTTATGCTAAGTGATCTGTACATTGTATATAGACAAAGTTTTTTTCACTCTAGTTGCCCTTTAATATTCATCAGGATAAGGTGTTACATACATCTCAAGGTATATTGTTGTACATAAATAAAGTAAGTATAATTTAACAACTTATAGTTTCTGTGTGGTTATTTACCAAATAAAGCAAGGATCTGCGTATGGTATTTATTGCATTGTAACACAATTTGACAATTTAAATCATTATGTATACACTTGTTATGGAAGGGTAGATATAACTTTAAATAACAATATTAACAAACAATATTCCATGGTTCATTACTTTTTCAAAACCCTAGAGGGTCAGTTGTTTTTAAAGGGTTACTACTTGCTATGCCTGTGGGTCATTCCCTCTCATATATTTTGCGGTACCTTTTTTTGTTTAATTATTCGTCCCCAATTATCTTTATCAAGAAGTTGGAAGATGAGGCACTTGTGTGTTTCGGCTTGTTTGATTTGTATCTAGTTTGAGGAATCGTTGGAGACATACACCACCTTTCTTATATAGGGTATACAGTCATTTATGGCTGATTTCCATTGAGAGATCAGTGGGGTATGACCTTATATCCATACCCTTGCAAGTAGTTTTTTTGGCTGTGAACAATGTGGTGCAGAGGAATGTTCTGTGATAGCTGTCCACCTGGAGATGATCTGTTATGTTTAGTAGGCACACTTTTGGGTCCATTCCCACAGGGGAGCCCATTTTGTCATGCAGGAATCTGACAATTGGTTTCCAGTAGCTTTCTACCTTAGGGCAGGACCATAACATGTGGTAGAACGTGCCTGGGTGGCTTTGGCATTTTGGGCATAGTGGGCTGCGGTTTGGGATAAATTTGGATAGTTGTATTGGTGTTAGGTTCAGTGTAGGGTATATAGGTGTTTCAGTTTTTCTGGCTTTTAGGGAAATCTGTCTGTATGGCGTTAGGGCTTCTTCCCGTTGTGTCTGGTAGGGGGCCTACATCTTCCTCCCATGTATGCTTTTTGAATATAGGGAGTTCCTGTGAGGGTGGGGATTGTAGATATATATGTCTATATATGGTGGTTATAAGTGGTTTGTGGTTTGGACCTGTCAGTAGGGAGTATAATTTGTTTGAGGGTAGGTGTATAGGTTGTCCTTTAAACTGAGTTTGTAGTGCGTGCCTAATTTGCAAATATCGAAAATAGCATATGGTTGGGTAATTCAAATTCTTTTTGGAGTTGGGTGAATGTTTTTATAGTGTCGTTTTGTATTAGTTGATCTAGTTTGGAGATACTAAAAATTGAACCAGATTTCTGACTGTGGGATTGTTTGAAATTCTTGCAGGCGGTTGTTATTCCTCTGAGAGTTTTTTAACAAGCACAGTGAAGCTCTCTCCCCCACCCCCTCTGGATCCCTTTTTGCAGCCTTGTGCCCTTCCTCTAAAACATTTTGCTGTAGTGTAGTGGACTCAATTACACCCCAACCGCCATGTTCATTTGCAAAAAAAATGATCTGAAATGTACTTACAGAGCTCCGTTCCCTCTGCGTTCTGCACTGATTACAGCATTGTCTGTGGAGGTGGAGATACCCTTTAACCTGGGCAGGTTTGATAACACCTCTTAGCCACAATGCAATCAACACCATGCATTCAGCAGGTCTCTCACACCTTACTGTTATAAAAAAAGCTAAAAGAGAAAGCACAGTTATGATATGTTCTTTCCGGTATTTCCTGAGTATATGAATGTTTTATTATAACTTACAAATTTGCAATTGTCCATACACACCAGCATTTTGTCTCGTAAAAATTATGTGTGTGCGTATGTCCTATGTCCTTATATAGCGTCCCTTGCTGCAGGTTCAGCCCAAATGCACACAGAAATTGAGACCTCCTTTATTTGTTTAAAAGCATGTGAACTGATTGTTATACCTTTAATAACACATACAGTATACAAACATTCCCCTTTGCTTGCCAAATAAACTTAATGGGTTACTATGGTAATTTTTTCAAGTAAAAGGCCTGTTTCTTACCTTCAACACAATTCCTCACACAAATCCTTACTTGTACCTCTGTTGTTCCGTTCAGAAATGATGCAGTCTTAAAATGCATGTTCACCCCTCAAATGAAAAATTATATATACGTAAATCAATCCCAAATCACAAAAGATGATAGATGTAGTACTAGCCTGTTATGCATGAAAATATCCTTCTACACCTTCACCCCTTCACCCTGTCTCTAAAAATGTTTCTGCCTCCTCTCCAAGTTCTTTTAAAATCTTGCACATGCCTAGAGGAAGCAGCTAGGGGAACAGACCTCAGTCATTGGCTGTAATGTAAACTGTCACTTCCATGACTGACAGCTGCTAAATAGAAAAAAACAGGAAGCAGAACAAATGGTAAGAAAACATTGTGCAGCGTTTTATGTTAGTCTTACTGTACATCTTGCAGTTTTGGGATTTGGGGGTGATTTACCAGTGCACAATGTTTCATTTGAGAGGCGGACTTACCCTTTGAATGTCTTGTAATATGATGCCCTGTATATGGATCCAACATCATTTCCCGGTGTGCAATACATTCTTCTGAGAAGATGAAACACCATCAGAAAAAAAGCTAATTGCATAAATGCCTAATGGCAATTCAGAACACTGGAAATGAATAAAGGTATTGGCATAAACCAGAAAAAAAATCAATCATTTTGAGTTAAAATGTTGCAGGTCCTTGTTTCCAGGACATAAGTCCAGGAAAAACAGAAACCTAGAAATCTCTATTAAAACATAATTAGCTACAAAATGTATAATAGTTTCTGATGTAAAATTATGCATAATTTGGTACTATCAGTTTCCTAATTGTGCTAAACGTATTGCATGTGACAGGCACATCTCATAAACAATTTTTATCTGTGATAACTTACAGAATTCTAGAATGGAACTACTAGCAACATTACTACTGTGTTAAATGTCATCACTTAATTTTGTGGTTTATATTGAACTGGATTTCTTATAATAGACTGCCAAAGGGTGTTGTGTCCATGGACTTATATCGCAGAAGCACTGCTATTGATTTACTACTACTGTAGTTTATTTATCTCTACTGTAGGTTGTGTGGTAAACGGTTCTTTATTTTTTTTTTTTTAAAGTAAAATAAAATAAACATATACAGTAGATGTAATAGTTGCTCTTTGTAGATGGTTCTAGTTTACATTTATGCAAGAGTTCTCTGTTAAAGGGGACCTTACAAGTGACCTTGCCATATAAGTGACCTTCATTAAAAAGAGCACACTCCTATCTTTAAAATGATTCCAGGTTCATGCTTATTTATTGCTTAAAGGAGAACTAAACTTAAAATCCTAATGTGAAATCTTTTCTCCCTTGAACACCTTCTCTAGTAAGTTGCATTTAGTATATGTGAGTAATAGTTTCTGTAGCAAAGAAAGTTTCCATGTTATTGCCAGTACAACTCATAGCCATGTTGGCTTCAAAGAGCCACCCCCAGGATTTCCTGACCACAGGATTTAGTCTTTATGCACAGTTTTTTAGCTTCTGTTTCTATTGAAAGATAAACAGGGGAGTTCACTGAGGAATGCTGCAGCTGCGCAGCATTCTTTTTTCCCCTTAACGTCGCGTTAGCAGATTTAGGATCATTTAGCGCTACATTAAGTCTCGTGCAGCCGGCGCAAAGTGATTTACCAGAGGCTGCGCGGGTCTTAGCGCGTAAGTATTTAATGCCAGCTATAGCGTGCGGATGATATTCACCCAGAACCGTGCAGCCTCTGGTAAATCCCGTACAGGAGATTTTCCCAGACCATTTGCGACTCTGGGTGAATCTCCCTAAAAGGGCACGATTTACCCACATGTGCTGTGCTAATAATAGGGGTTAAAATTGTGCTAACCAATATTGACTAGGTTAGTGCAAGTTTAACTCCATATTTGCACTGGCTGCACCAGTTTCACAAAAGACACCAGTGAAACCGTGCAATGTATTTAATAAAGGATTTGCACCACTTTTAACTCCAAAATTTAAGACCATGCTAGCAAAGATTAGTTTTTTTGTAAGAAAAACAAAGGCATTATCATTGTTAGGGACAGGAGCATTTTTAATGTGTTTACACAAAAATTGCACTAAAATCTGTGTTCTGTGTTAGAGGGAGGGATAATCTCTGAGCTGTAACTTGATTAGCTGTCAGCTTCCAGGAAGCAAAGATGAAGCTTCCTGTGAAGTATATAGCGTACACTTAACTGGGTGTTCCTACATAAGGTTAATTGTGGAATCTGACCCCTAATCCCCACAGATTATTTTCCTAAATCACCCAGCATCCACAGCAAAGGGAGAGGTGAGACACAGCTTTTTTGTATCTTAGTGAATGTTCTCTTTCTATTTGGGCAATATTATCTGGAGACTTTAGTTGCAAAAACATTTGAATTCCATCAGCATCTCCCATAAAAAGCTCTCTTCAGGTCAACCCACATATCTGGTCTGGGCTAGACTATTCTACTGACTGTTATTTTAGAATATTGATCCTCCTTTGATGAAGCTATTGCTTTGTTAGTTTAGATATATGCTGTAGATTATTGTTATGTTGATAAAATAAGTTCCTCTAAAGCAGTGGTGCCCAACCCTTTTGACCTCAAGGGCCACTTTTGCGGCCCATGACCACCTTTGAGGGATGCACATTAGATTCATAGGCCTCTATCGTTATATTTAAAATATGCAGCAGACTTAGTCACATAATGTCACTAATAGCAAACTAATTAAGGATCACTATACTCACTCAAACAACTTTGTATATTGTAAAAGTACAATGTTAGGGTAGTAAAATTATGTTACATACATGTGTGTCGGTGCCTGCTCTGTTAGTAAATTTTCAATGTTTAATAACTGCTCCTAACTGTTCCTAACTGCCCCCCTTAGTCATTGCCCACTTGTAAATCCAGCCGACACATACATTCTGAAGAGCCTTCGCAACACGAAACTATTGCAGCTCATTAACATGCTGATAATGGGTGGGGAAGGGGGGGCTGCTGCTGTGTCAGATACTTCCTCCCTCTCTTCTGACAGACAAGTAGACATGGTTGGGGAGGGGGGGGTCCTGTAAGTGACCTCATGTGACACACTCCTGCATCAGACCTGGCTTGCATCTCACCCCTTCTCACAGGTGTCTGTGCATTTATACTACCAAACACCTTGGAATATCATAAAAGGCAGAGAGGCAGCCAATCACGGACGCGGCTGCCGGCAGTGGAGAACGCCGGGGGAGAGAGGTAAGGTACTGTTAGTAATGATCGGGGGAGTTTCTGCTAAAACTAATATATAAAACTAATATAGCAGTTGGGGCTGGGGAGGGAGCCCTGCTGTATACCAGAGGGGATTAACACTAGGGGGAGGGAGAGCAAAACGGGTAGGAGAGGGAGGGAGAGGGGGGGGGGGGCAGTGTGCATGGCTAAATTCTCCTGGAGGAGAGACAAGAGACAGAGTCCTATATGGACTCTGCCAGGCTCCAGGTGGCCAGTTTTTGGGACTTTGAAGGGGCATTGCAGGGCAGCCATTTGGAGCAGGGATGTAAGGTTAGGATTTTATTACACTACAGAGTGGGGCCAGTAGTGGGTTAAATTATAGTTTTGGGGGTGGACATGCCCTTTAATAAATGTTTTGACATGTTTTGGGAGAACCTAGTAAGTGGTCACTGGAGGGACACAAATTAGCATACCTGGTTAGATTGACAGGTCCTTCCCTGTACATGCTGTTATTTAAAATAAGGATTTCTGAGAATCTACAGCTCGGATTTTAAATCTGAAAAGTGTTGGAGTAGTGGACCTTTACACTATCTAAAGATATTTTTTTTGAAAATGTATTTTTGGAAGTATAGATACCCTTTAACTGCAATTATAGAACACCAATAGTGTCCTTAGCAACCCCTCTCCCTACACTGCTAGTTCCTCACCCCCATGTGTTCAGTTTCTTTGTTCTGATTGATGGAACAATGTTCCTCGTCACTGGTCTCTTTGCCCGGGGTTTCACCAATAGGAGTACAAGTTTCTTCCTATTGGTCTGCTTGTGGCATGGATGGAGGAAATGAAGAACAGCATGCTCAAAACGTCTATAGGTAAGTACAAGGCCATTCACACTAATCTAATGTTTGCCTCTCAGCCAATCACAGATGCGGTGGAGATGCCCTTTAATGCATATGACACAATTAACAGTAATTTACATATAGATAGTGAATTTTAGATTAGTGTGAATGGCGGTTATGTGAATATGTGAACAGTCTTTATCAATGTAACTGTATATTTTTATGTGGGCATCCCAGTGTCTCTCTGCGCAAAGCACCAAGAGCATATTTCATGACCACTTACACTTTGCAGGTAGGGGGAGAGAGATGTGAAATGAAACCTAACACACCTGGTTCTCCACAGTAATGTTCCCACCTGAACATTCCTGAACGTTCCCATAGTCACAATAAAATCAAATCGGTAAGCATGTGGTCACTTGCTTGCTTACAGGCAATCTAAACATTTCAAATGCAGAGACGACAACTACAAATCATATACTCTGTCAGACAATCTACTGAAATGCATACATACTGTACATATAACAGCTACTTATAAACATAACTTTTTTTATTATTTGTTGGTAGAAAGCATGTGCTTGAGTGTTTCTGTTGGGTAAAACACACATTGAACTTCAAAACAGTGAACCTCTAACGTTTACATTTACACTACTCCAACTTTACTTGTATTTTTTTCTAATTCTAGATTTATTCCTAATTATATATTAATCAATATTCCTCAAACCTATATTATACCAATTTGTTTAGAAGTTATTTCCCAAGGTATCTCTTCTTTAAGTAGTATATCCTAAATCCTATATAAAACTTATAAATTATTTTATATAATATATAATAGTAAGGATATATATATTCCTCCTGAGGAAAATTTACCTTTGGACTTCAACCAAAACAAAGGGGTATATAATGGAAGCTGAACCCTAGTACCAAAAGACTGATTTCATAAATCAACCAAGTCACAACTAAGGGACAGGTGAGAAACAATTTGTATCTTTGTGAATGTGCTCTGATACTCAGTCTATTAGGACAATGTTGTGTGTGGACTTTAGTTCCCCCCTATTGTGGGGTTTTACCAGTAAAAATTCTCAATTTCAAAGATAAATCTTGGACATTCTAATCTTAAGATTAGAATGGCAGGCGGGGTCATCAGGGGATGCAGGGAGGTGTAGTCGCGGGTCGCGGTCGCCTCCTGGCGAAAACCCGGACTGGCCGCAGCTGGTCTCGCGAGAGGCGGGATGATGATGTCAGCGATGACGTCATCAAATCTATAAGAAGGGGCGGAGCACGAGGCTCAGGCACCATTTTGTTGAGTGCTGGCAGGGAGAAGGATCTTCTCCCACTCAGAGCAACACAACAGGCAAACTTTTAGCGATATCAAGCAATGGAAAACGCTGAGCAGCTGCTAGACAGGGTAAGGGAGAGGGTCAGTGCGGAGGGGGCGGGTTGGCTGCAGGAAATGTTGGAGAGGGGTTCACCAGCTGGGAACCCTGAGAATAGGGCTAGGCCCAATACCAGATCTGCCAGCCGGCTGGCTGGCAGACCTGTACGCTGACCCATCGCTCCCGTACGCTTGAGCCCCAGTCCCCCACACTCCTATCGTAGGCCATGGGGGGCACAGGTGGTGAGAGCGGCCACCCCTAGGCTCAGGGCATCTACTGAAGGCTTATTAAGAGCCTTCCATACCATCCATCCATCCCTGTTAGCTCAGACTGAACCCCATAGAGCTCCCCTTGCGGTGGTGACAGAGGAGGTTGTGCCCCCCACTGCCGCCAAATCAGCAGCTAATAGAGGGAAAACTAGGGGCAGGGGAGGCCGTGTCCCTTGGTTGCAGAGAACCGCCCACCCAGCTGTCACAGCAGCACCGGCGGGGGAAGTGGCCACATAGGCAGGATGACGAGTCAGATGATGGCGAACAGGAATTCGTGGACGCTAGGTCCACTATTAGAGGGATGACCCCAGCACCAACCAGGATGAGGGACGTAGAGGAGAGAAGGGGGTCCAGAGCCAGGAGCCCTCCCAGAAGCCCTTCTAGAAGGGAGAGGAATAGGAGGCACCTGAATTGGCTAGGGAGAAGGTCATGAATGAGGTTAGGCTGGGTCGGATAGCAGGCCCATTTTCCGAGCTGTCTTTTTATAATCTAAGAGTTTCTTCCCTGGGGTTGGTACTGAAAAAGGAGAGCGGTAAATTTCGGTTGATACATCACCTATCATACCCCAGGGGCAGCTCGGTAAACAATGGCATTTCAAAGGAAGACTCTTCTGTATCATACGTATCATTTGACAGGGCGGTCCACCTGGTAAGGAAAGCAGGGAGAGGGGCCTTGTTGGCAAAATCGGATATAGAAGTAGCATTTCGTTGTTGCCAATCCATCCGACCTGCTTTCAGCTGTTGGGTTGCCAGTTAGACGGTAGGTACTTCTACGATAAATGCCCCCCTATGGGTTGCGCTATATCCTGTTCCTTATTCGAGATGTTTAGCTCCTTTTTAGAATGGGCTATATCATATCAGACCAATTCAACCAACATAATACACCACCTTGACGATTTCTTGTTTGTTGGCCCGGGAAACTCGGCTCATTGTTCTTATTTGTTAAGTTCGTTTAGATTTTTAATGAAAAAGTTTGGGGTTCCCTTATCTGAGAAAAAACTATCGGCCCATAGACAGTACTATCCTTCTTAGGAATCGAGATTGACACGGTTAAAATGGAATTTAGGCTTCCAGCTGGTAAAGTTCAGGAAATGCTAGATTCAATTTCAATGTTTACCCAGGTGAGGAAAGTTACGCTTAGGCAGCTACAATCGGTGCTGGGTTCGTTGAATTTTGCATGTAGAGTCATGCCCATGGGTAGAGTCTTCTCCAGAAGACTATCGTTGGCCTCCAGAGGAGTTCCATAGTATGGCAGACATTTTTATCCAGATATAACGGCAGGACCTGCTTTCAAGGGGAAGAGGAGAGTAATGAGGAGTTACAGCTTTATACGGATGCAGCAGGATCCATAGGTTTTGGGGCCATTTTGGGCAAGGAATGGTGCGCCGCCGGTTGGCCTCTAGATTGGGTTGCAAATGGTTATACCAAAAATCTCACTCTCCTCGAACTTCCCCATAGTAGTGTCAGTTGAACTTTGGGGTTATCTGATGCAAAATAAAAAGATCCGTTTCTGGACCAATAATGAGAGTGTGGTGTACGCCATTAATAATCTTACTAGTTCATCCCTACCAGTTCTGTTGTTACTCAGGCAATTAGTACTTAGATGCCTGGACTTCAACATATCCTTTAGAGCTAGACATGTACCTGGTGTACTTAACTGTGTTGCGGACGCTTTATCTCATTTTCAGTGGGAAGAATTTCATCGCCTTCATCCGGATGCCAACCTACAGGGATTGCAGTGCCCTATGGGGGATACCAGACGGGAGTTGATGCAGCTGGTCCAGTCTTTGGTCGCTCCAGCTACTTGGTCCATCCACGGTAAGGTGACCCTGAAGAAGCTATGGCGGAGAGGAAGCGTGTTGGAGCCGTTTTCGAGCGGAAGGTGCAACAGGAAAAAAGGGAGTCGGTGAGACCGGATGAGGGTCTGGTAACGTTGAGGAACAGGATATGGAGGACCCGGGATCGGAACTTTTTTTGTGAAGACGCTGCGTGGGTGAAGAGTGTTGGTCCGTCCACGGGAATGATAAGTATTATCAGTCTAGTGTGACCTGGCTTCTCACAGAAAGCCCCATGTTAAAATTGTTTTTGTTCTGTTGGCACTGGAACCGTGATTCTTTGAGCTCTATGTGACTGTGACAATTTACGTGGCTGCAGGTCGAGCCACAGCTTCCTTTCCACAGGGGTCTACATTTTTCCGGGGACGCCCGGTTTTCGTATTCTTGTGTGGGGTAGTTATTTATGGGGGGGATTGTTTTGGAGGGTGATTATTATTATTTTTAGGGGAGGTATGTCATGTGCTACATGAGATATATTGTGATCCGTTTTTGCATCAGTGATACTTACCTGGTGTATTCTGCATTTTGGATTGGTCAATAAATACGTTTTTCTACTTTTGTAACCATATGTGGTAGTGCTGTTTGTGGGAGGTCTTGATATTGGGTGGGGGAAGATCTTTCTTCTTTTCTTCTCCCCTCCCTACTTTTTTGTATTTTTCTATAGTTGTTACCTCCTCTAGCACCACCCCTATTGTGGGTGATCCACTTGGTTTTAAAATACAGCGGTGCATCTATCCCATATATATGGTACATCCACGGTAAGGCATGGTCTGAATGGTTAAATTTCTCCGTAGGGAAGGAGATTAATAAACATTCTCAAGCCAGGTTGGATACCATCTTGGACTATCTAGAACACTTACGTTTTGCGGGGGCGTCTGGGCTTGGTGGCCCAACGCAGGTTGGCAGTACTGTCTTTCTTTTTCAGATTGTTGGGGTGGAAGGACGTAATCAAAGAATTCATTATAAAGTCCATATTGAAAGGTTGGAAAAAAGAACAGGTGCCCAGTAAGACCAGATGACCTATTAATTATAGACTGCTGGTGAGTTTAATAGGAACGTTTCCTGTAGTCTGTAGTTCAGCATATGAGGCTAAGGTATTAGAAGCCAGTTTTGCGCTGGCCTTTTTTGGGGCAATGAGAATAGGGGAATTAGTGTCAGCTAGTTCTAAGCGCCCATGAGGCTTAAAAATGGAAGATGTTTTTATCTCACAGCCATGTTAGGGTTAGGATAAGCCGCTCAAAAACAGACCCCTGTGAAGGGGAATGGTTTTCTATATTTCCTCTTTCCTCTTCTTGGTGCCCAATTCAAGCGATTAGTGGTTTCGCAGCAGTTAGGGCGGCTTCCCCGGTTTTTCTATCACATGCAGATGGTAAACCTCTTTCCAGATACCAATTTGAGGCGGTATTACGTAAGGCCCTCGTGTAGTTAGGCCTCCATCCTCATGAGATTGGAACGCATTCCTTTAGAATAGGAGCAGCGTCTGAAGCCCATTCTTAAGGTTTTTCAGAGGAAAGGGTTCGTAGGTTAGGGCGCTGGCGATCCAACTGTGTGGCGCGATACACACGCCTTGAACTGGCTATTAATTAATTTTTCTTTTTTAGGGACACGTCAACCTTCTGTCTGGCTAGTGGGACACTCCTACCTTTTCTGGGCGGCCCAAAGAGCGGATGTGTGACCAGGAGGATGTAACCTTGGATTTTAAACAATGCCACTGTACTGGAAGGGAATTAGGGGGTTGGCATGGTGGCAAGTACTAGTCGAAGTAGATCAGATTAGTAGGACGGACCCAGGTCCCACAGTGCTGGTAATCCACGCATCCGGCAACGACCTCTGTCGGAATCGGCTGTCGGACCTGTTATTTTTAATGAAAGCAGACTTTCAGTGCTTTCGATCCTTCTTTAAGGAGGTAGTGATCGTTTGGTCGGAGGTCGTTCCCAGGGTACAGTGGCAGGGGGCCAGAGATCAAGGGGCCGTGGAGAAGGCTAAGAGAGTCCTTAACACTAGGATCTCCAAATTTGTCAGGTCACAAGGTGGGGTAGTCATCAGGCATGAAGGCGATAATAGGTCTCTCATGAGGCAGGATGGGGTCCACCTAAATGATATTGGGCTGGATATTTTTCTGACAGGCTTACAGGAAGGTATAGAACAGGCACTATACTTGTTGGATGGCGGACGGAGTTCCGTGTAGGCTTACAGCAACTCCTCGGTGGCGGATGCATCCTTGCGAAGGTTATGTTTGGAGCCGTTACATGCCTCTGGGGATCCAGAGGCTTGGCATTTAGCATTGGCCTCGGCTCGGGGGACTTATGGTTAATTAACATGCAAGGATGCATAAATTATGTTTTTGAATAATTAAAATTGATCACATGTTGTAATGTGTCAATTAATAAAAGCTGTGGCCTTATGTTTCACCCAACCAGTGTGTCTGACTGTTCTTTAACACAAAGCAAGTGTTTGTAAAGGTTAATTTCAAGTAAACAGCCACGATGGCTCCAGCTTTAGGTCTGATAGCTCTGGCCCGCGGTAGGGACCGGAGCGTCTGACCTGAGGTGGGCGGGGTCATCAGGGGATGCTGGGAGGTGTAGTCGTGGGTCGCGGATGCCTCCTGGCGAGTTCCCACGAGAGTCCGGTCGCGGCGTGCATATGACGTCATTACGCGAACCCAGATTGGCCGCGGCCGGTCTCGCGAGAGGCGGGATGATGACATCAGCAGTGACGTCATCAAATCTATAAGAAGGGGCGGAGCACGAGGCTCAGGCGCCATTTTGTTGAGTGCTGGCAGGGAGAAGGATCTTCCCCACCCTCCCTCCCTATAGTTATATGGTTTGAGAAGTATTGGTTAATGGTTTATTACAAGGGGAAAAAGGGCTTGTTGGAGTCACAGCTGGCGGATGCATCCTTGCGAAGGTTATATTTGGAGCCGTTACATGCCCTCTGGGGATCCAGAGGCTTGGCATTTAGCATTGGCTACGGTTTGGGGACTTATGGTTAATTAACATGCAAGGATGCATAAATTATGTTTTTGAATAATTAAAATTGATCACATGTTGTAATGTGTCAATTAATAAAAGCTGTGGCCTTATGTTTCACCCAACCAGTGTGTCTGACTACACAAGGCAAGTGTTTGTAAAGGGGGTTAATTTCATGAAAACAGCCACGATGGCTCCAGCCTTAGGTCGTACAATAATTGATTACTATTTGATGAACAAAAGCAGTGTGCCCTGTTCAACTGGAGAGGGAAGTAATCTGGAGAACAATAGAACCACTCCAATGTGGTTCAGCTATCCCACTGGAGGGATATCAAAACGAGGCTAAACACACTTAATACTGATACTGATACTGATGTCTGTAGATACTGATGTTTGTAGATACTCTCAAAAAGTTCATGCATTCTGTATGAACATAGCAGGTTATGAGACATTTAAATGTCTTTCTATGTTTCTCTGGTTGAATGTCAAACTGGTCTTACCAAGGAACAGACTCTGCAAGCAGCAGTTACTTCAATATTTGAATAATGGCTTTATTTGTATAGAAGCTTATAGCACGACAAACAGTACTGGCAGGAAAGCAAAGACAAAAACAGGTGAAAAAACAAATGGTGGTGTTTGCTGAAAGATTATTAGATTTTTATATTGCAAACAAAAAGAAATGGAATCCTGTTTTAGAATCTGTGCTGAAGTATATCACATGAACTGTAAATACTGTTCATGTATGAAAAGGAAATAGAGATTACCGTAATATCACATTTGCTTCAACCTCTTTGACAGATTCATCAAAAAAACAAACACATTTTATTTTGTCATAAACATTCCAGCTTTAACATTTACTACTGTAATGTAGTGTTTTGTGCCATCATCTCAATAGAACAGACAGTCTGTATAGATGGGTTTCAGTATAATATGTATAAGTATAGATGTTTAGTGTGTTGGAACTACCGATTCTCCATCTCAGAGCAGCACTACAAAATAACAGCTAAACTAATTTATGGATCACAAAATTTCTCAGCATAAAGGAGATAACATGAAGTCATATACAGAAGCTTTAATCAGATAACACAAGTTAGCGAATTGCTACATATCATCTTATTTGGTGTTCTTTTATTTAGGGTAGAGATATCTTTCCTAAGTACCCAGGCACACAAATGCTATTGACATTGATTTTCTTTCTTGATTATGATAAAAGAAAGTGAAGATTAGGTATGTCCCATAACAAAGTTGGAGAAATATTTAAAGGATAATTAACCCAAAATATACCAGGCCATTAACGTACAGATGCTGTGCACAAATTTCAGCATTTTCTGCATTACTTTTTATGGCCTGGATAAACTTTGGGAAACAAACCCTTAAAGGATAACTATACTCTAAAAATGAAAGGAACACTATATCAGTATTTTAAAGTACATAGAATCCGTTTCTAT
>JAACNH010004654.1:0-23190 GCA_019447015.1 Hymenochirus boettgeri | reverse complement strand
AGTGGTAGGTAGGGACCCTGTAATGTACCTGGAGTGGTAGGTAGGGACCCTGTAATGTGCCGGGAATGGTAGAGACCCTATAATGGACCTGGAGTGGTAGGGACCCTGTAATGCACCTGAAGTGGTAGAGACCCTGTAATGTACCTGGAGTGGTAGGGAGGAACCCCAACATTTAGAGGATGGAGAGGATGTTTTATTATCATATGAACACAGAGTAGGTTGTTCGAGAGGTAGGATACGTGCCACGATACCGCTTCATTCCGGATGCCCACCAGGAGTGAATAATTTGCATTAAGAGGGAATGATCCCTCTTAAGAAGAAGGTCATTCACAACTTTGCACAGGGCCGTCTCTGTGGAGTGCCGCAGACGAAATCTGATTGCAAGGGTCCAATAAGTTATTAGAATTAAGATATTAGCGATACGGGGAGAAGACCAGACATTCCAGTAGCTTAGAAGCATCGGTAGTTAAATAGTAAAAAAAATCAAGGATCAATGGAGTCTTTTTTGATATGGGTTTCACGTGGGCGTTGATTAAAGGAGGAAGGAAAAATGCCAGATGACAGGAAGCGTGAATATTGGGTAAGATAGGGGTGACTGCCTGATACAGGGCTTCAGTAGGAAAGAGGGCATGGGATCAAGGGGACATGTAGTGAGCGGACCAGACCGAAAGCATAAGAGACCTCTGACTGGGTCACGGGACTAAAAGATTCAAGAGCAGTTGAAGGGGGTGTGGGTAGAGAATCTGAGAGCTTATGCTGAGGGTAGGAATCTGCATAGGATGGACTCTTATTACAAAGTAGTCCGACAAAGCTTGGGGAGAGTGTGGAGAGAGAAGAGAGTCAGTGGGCGACGGGACAGAGAGGGAGTTGAGAGATGGAGAAAAGGCGGCATGGTTTTGAATTATTATTATTATAAGCATCTTATAGTTTTTTGTTTTGCTCCCGACAGTGCGGTGTTGAGGCAAAAAATTGTAATGGAGAAAGTCAGCCTGGGTATGAGACTTTCCACACATCCACTCAGCCAGCACGTGTTGCACCTATGTATAAAAACGGGTTGTGGGCCTAAGCCAGGGGTGAGGGTTAGAGACGGTGATTCGGGGTGCAAGGGAATCAATAGATCAGTCAGGACAGGTTGTAGGAGTTAAGAAGCAAGTCAGGGCCAGAGTCGAAAATAAGGGTAGAGAGTCTAGAGGAGAGAGAAGAAGCCAGCACCGCAGATCTATGGCTCGGGTATGCGGACATACATACAAAAAGGAGGGTCAAGAGAAACAGGAGAGTGTCAGCAAGAAAAGTAATAAGAATAGTGATCAGAAAGACAGTGAGACAGAGAGGTTCTGGTGAAGACAAGATCCAAGAATGGCCATGCTTATGCGTAAAGGTAGTCGTCCACTGATGAAGATCAAATGAGGATGTTAAGTGAAGAAAATGAGAGGACAGGGATAGAGAGTTCAATGTGACCGTTGAAGTCACCCAGAATAGGACAGGACTGTCAGCAAAGCACAGGAGAAGGGCAAATATTATTAGAAGAAGGAATAAAAGTTTAGAGGGCATAGATCATGAGAATGGGGGAATAAAGGGAGAGGAGAACGAGGACCATAGGAAACTGAGATATTGCGGGGACAGGATTAGAGATACATCCCCAGCAACAAGTAGTAGGAGAACAAATAGAAATGGATATGTGAGATGGATCTGAGGTGGTGACGTTTGAGTCAGACCGATAAGGAGTGTGGTGTTGTAAAGAGATGGTAAGTATATGGGAGCAGTGAGAGGAGATAGGGACGAAGATATTACAAATTAATTGGGATGCAAATAAATATGCAAGTGCATTCTAAAGATATAAGTACAAATCCTGTACACTCATTATGTTAAAGGGGAACTGTGTGTGAGGTAAACTTGATAGGAATTGCTCTCCTGGAATTTTTGCAATTTATTTCATTGTTTATTTTGCATCGTTTTGAAGATATTACATTTTTTGTGTGAGATATGGCAGCAGCATCACCCGGTCCCCTGCACTTCCCGTTGTGAAACATGTCAGTGGATGACATCAATATGCCCTGTGTCTCCTCCTCCCCTTGACACCCCATCCTCCTCTTGCAAGCCCCCGCCCACACCATCATGGACCTATGGCCCTCATTTGCAGGACCCCCATGCCCCTTCCTTACAGTGAGAACATGCCTGAAAAGGCGGTTTTCACATAGTGAGAGAGAAGGGCTGTAGATTCCCTACCTTCTCTGCAGGTCATCACACGGGAGGGGGGAGGGACTTCTGTCTCCCTCACACACTGAGGGAATCTGAGGCTGTGCTCGCCGGCGGCACTGTGCAGGAGAAGCCTAGGAATGTCACATGTCAGCCTCCCACCCATTAACTTCTGGTCCGTAATTTCTTATATCGTTGGGCTGGGGAGCGGTAGAGAGGTGGGTTAATGGCTCGTTTTGTTAGGAAAACTGGCCTTTCATGTAAACTCAACTGTTTAGAACCCACAGTCCCCTTAACATTATTTTTGGCCCCAGATTTCTAAAAAGCCACAAATACACTGTGTTTAATGTAATAAATACCGTAATATGCGAGTATAAACCGACCTGAGTACTAAACCGAGACACTTTTACCTCTAAAAAGGAAAAAAGGGTTGACTCAAGTATAAACCGCGGGTAAGAAATTATGACACAACTGTCTTCTGATTCTGTATTGTTTTGAGGCTTTAGTTGCCTTTAAATGGACATCAGATTCCCATACCGTAGTCCCATACAGTAATAAGCCAAATTTAGTATGGTTATTACTGTATGGGACTTGGATGGGAATTCAGCAATATAAAACATTCTCCTATGTCTTATTTGCCCTTTGACTGAACATCAGAAGTCCCATACCGTAATAGCCAATACTGTATTTAGACTATTATGTATGGGAATTCTTATGTCCATTAAAGGGCAATTTAAAGCATCATTCCTTGGCACTCAGATGTTTGAATCTACAACTCCAGCATGCTTAAGTTGCTGGGAGTTGTAGTTTCAAACAACTGCAGTAATTACTGTGCCTTTCCCCCTCTTCTGAATCCCCAGTTGCCCTCTCCTACCTGCCCCAATGTTCCCCTGCAGGCTGCTTCTGGGTTCTTCTAAGCCACGGCGGCCGCATGCTCCACCTTCCTCTGCTGGCTGACGTCACTATCGGCGCAAGCTTCACTTCCAGCACCGAGTAGTGAAGGCAGTCAGGAGAGGATGCGTAGCGTGCATGCTTAAAATGTGTACGGTGATCAGACCTGTTGGTAATCACAGACAATTTGCAGTTCGTGATCGACCGTCAGTTGTCCCGACCAAAAGCTTGCTAGTAGCAAACACTCGGCCGGGACAGAAAGTACCTTTGTGTGTACCCAGGCTTTACAAATGTAAAGAGCTAAGATTAACGGAAGTAGGAGAACTTTCATCCGCAGTTAGCCATTTTAATGAGCTCTTATTGATGTCTATGGAACTGGCAACTCAAAAAGTTAGATGGCCTCCTCTCCAGAGCGGACTGGACTGACTCTCTAGCATTCTTATGGCAAATACCCCATCATAAGAAAGTAATCTCTAAGAAACAAACACTTCCTGTGTAGAAATTGCATGTGGTATATAATGAACTATGAGAGATGTTAAGTGATAACCCTAGTAATGACTTTATTGTATCAAATGCTTCTTAGCCCTGATTGTTTAGAATATGGAATATAATGAAGCAAGGAAACACATAGAGGTATACATGAGAAGTAATTATTATACTTCCTAGCAGTATAACTGCTTCCACCTTCTCTTTACTACATTAAGAGTCTATCGAATGCCAATGAAGAGCACGATCTGGGGAAATTCACACACTCAATCAGTTGGCATCCTTGTCTCTGTTTCTGCTCCCCCACAACCGCCTCAGTTTTATCAAGGGACCCTAACTGCAGCTGGAGCCATTGTCCTGAAAAATTCAGGAGAAATTAAAAACGGTCATCAAGTGGGTGATATGGTAGGTCTTTATCCTCTATAATACCTTATAATCGTTTTTTTTTATTTAGAGAATTAATACATTATTTGTCTCTATCAACAAGGGAAAGCAATTAATTCATAAAGAGCCAATCAGGGGTCCTACATATGGATTAAATAATACCAAATGGCACCAATACATTCACTGACAGGCTGACCTCGAATGGAAAGAGTATTCCGTTTCGTTGTGCAGCAGTGACCATGACATAATAGTATGGCCTACACCAGGGCTGGACAGATCCTAGGCACCAGATGGTAAACGCACCTTGACTAAGTTTGTTAGGGTTTCTACTGATAAATATAAAGTATAAACTGACTACATTAAAATGGCGCAAATTGGCTATAAGTTAACTGATGGTTGTCCTACTGTCAAAACTAACTTGTCCACCCTGCTGTAGGCAACAACTTTTGTGATGCGGGAGTGCGAGATCCTTTAAAACATAGGTTGAATGGGACACCCACACAGTGATGCTGATATATTCCTAATAATACCGCGTCGTTTTTACCTAACGGCGTATTTACCGATAACGCGCGGTATCGTAAATAACGGCGGTATCGGTAAAATAACGGTCGTTATCGGTAAAAAACCCGGTCGTATATTTACGATAACGATCGGTATTTTCACGTAACGATAACCGACTTTTATAAAATAGGGCCCTAGGCAGCAGAGAGTGACAGAACAATGAATAATCGTATTGTGTAAAAATATTGTTTAGGTGGTGCTTAGCTTTTCAACCAACTCAGTGAATTGTGCGTATCATATAATATAATGCTCCTCTACTACCATATAAGATATTAACATCATATTGGATCTCCATGGCCTGAATGAAGCCTAGCCTGCAGCCTCGTACATTTTTAATGGCATGTAATTCTTTGGACGACTTCTAATCCTTCACATTTTACAATGGGTGGCATTAATTTCTATGTAATATCACTAATTTAAAATGTGTTTGATATTAACTTTGCAAATATTTACTTTAAAGCTGAAAACCACCTAATTTACCCCAAAAATTGCACCTTTTTATTTGCTGTGGGGACTGTATGGAAGCAGTCTCACTGTTACAGCCGGAATGAGCAAAAGCTGCCTAAGCTCAAAGAAAGGAAAATAACAAGCTTCGTTGGAGACAATTTCCGTTCTGTACCTTTCGGGGAGAGTTAAGCGCCTGTGTTTTACGGAGATATTTCACAGCTTGTGGATCTCACCAACACTAAGATCAATTAAACCCCCTTCCTCTTATTGGGGCCGCCAAAGCATTAATACTTGGAAAATAAGGCAAATTAGAAAATTAAGAACAGATAAATAAAGATTAAAAAAATTAAATAATGTTCGGAATAATAAAATAATCAAAAAAAAGTTTACTATATAAAAAATGGGATTTCCAATAGTCTATTAGATAATTTGTGATGAAGTGCAGGCAGACATCTTGAAGTAAAAGACCCATGTTGTGTAGGGAAAATGGACCCAAGTTCCAGGGCCACCTCTTGAGGCATGGTGAGCACGTTACAGAGTAGCACCGTGTGGGAAGGCAGCAGTTTTTATGTCCAGAAAAAAAAAATTCCTGGCACCATGTGCCTTGGGCACATGATTTTTTTCATGTGCGGGGCCCAGATGCCAGGGCCCCCCCAAAATGCCCATTGTAAAAAACCATATATTTCGTGAGGTACTGCCATTTTAAATAGCAGAGGCAGCCATGACTTACATTGCAGAATGCAAACTAGGCCTCCTCCTCACCCTTCTGATGGCACTTATTTGATCAAAACATGTGTGTTAGCCTGCAGATCAAAAATCAATGTTGTGCCTAATTACCAGTCACTGTGGGGATCATTTACCAGTCATTCTGGGCATTATTACCGTTCATGTGCCCCTCCACTTCTGGACCACGCATCCCAGACAAAGCATCACCCACTTTCAATTATAAAAGCACACCTCTTCGGCAGCACGGCGAGGGGGGCAGATTAGGATATTTTTGTCAAGGTGCCCAAAGTCTAGAGACATTCCTGCAAGTATCTCAACCCCAAAACAAATGCCTTGAAGTCAGATAGGGGAAATTAGTGTCATTCAGATGGGGGCTATGGATATGACTAATGGGCAATAACTAAAAGTGAATATCTCCCAGAGATATACAGGAATCTCAAACCAATGAAATAACTAATTTACTTATTTAACCTTCCAAAAACATGGAGTTTAGGAATGTACAGGGTTTGACCCCAAGACCTAAGGTTAAACCGAGTATTTCACTATTGTTGCCCAGATCTCAGTGATGAATGGATTTCCTGCTGAGAAATAGGCCTGGTCTACATTGTATAGTCAAAGGTTATCATCATCATGGTACAAGCAATGAACCAATGTATGTTTTACAACTTAATGGACATGGGGGAGGGGTCAATGTTTATTATTTTTCAAATAACAAATAAAGCAGTTAAGTTCTCATAATAATTAAAATACAATCATGCTGATAATTTATTCTAAGAGGACTTAAAAATTATTTTAATAGATTAGGTAGAATTTTAAAAGAAAAGATCTAAAAGTCACAAGGAATTCTTAATTCCGGCCACTAATTCTTGAAGATTTACTGGGGAGTTGACTTGAAACATAACACTTTCAGAAGCAGTTAAGGTGCCAGAAGCTCCCAGCTGGGGGACCCGGACAGAAATATCCAACATACAAAGCACACAAAGTGGTGATACAAGGGCAGAAAGTCAGTCCACACTCATAAAGAAAATGGCAAGCATACAGTTAGGACAATATGGAAATACAGCTTACAAAGCAGATGAACATTTAGTTCATTAACCACAGGGAACTCATATTTGCTAAAATCTCCTACCCTTTCTATAGTTACAGCTCTTATTAACTCCTCCTAAAACCTGACGGTCTGCCAAGTAGAGATCAACTACATCCCACCAGCGGTTCTATGACACCTAGAGATATTACAATTAAAATTCATCAAAATAATTTTTGGAATTTGCCAGTGATTTTCAATTTTCCAACTTTTTGAAATTCCAAAAATTCTGCCAGATCGGTAAATATTTGAAAACCGGCAACACTAAAAGAAATCAGGTTCGGCTCTAATGTCAAGCGATAATATTGTGACATTCCAATGCGGTTGAAATTTTCTTGGGACTTATGGAGAGACATGTGCTGTTGATAACCGTATACTGTAGGTATGGATGTTATAATTTTGACAGCTTTAAATACAGAAGGATGAAAAAAAATCTGAAAAGTTGAGCTGTGCTGTTGATTAACCAATAATATGTTCTAAATGCGTGGACCAGTAGACTAGTTGCTGCCTGTTATTTGATAGATTTCTTGCACACTAATGCATACCTCGTGTTTATATTTAGGACATGAACATAATTAGTCTGAAGACAAGGTGCATAACCATTAAAATATATAGGAAGCAAATTCTAGGCAAGGAAGCATTCCTCAGTGTAGTACATGAATAATGAGTGGGGGTAGGGGTGTTTCTTTTAGCTTCTGCATGAATCCAGTTTCTATAGATGGATAGAAAAAACATCCTGAAGAAAGGAACTTCCTCTGCATCCATCAAACTCCATGCAATGCCTTGTACACACTTTACAGCACGTTGACTACATCAGCCACATGTCATGGGACTCTAGGAAAAGGTCAAACTAATGGAAACTAATACTAAAGGTAACCATGAACTCACCTAACTTGTTGGCCAACTTATGTTCACACACTACTATATGTGTGTGTTAAAAGGAACAATTCCAGGTAGGAAACATTCCCTGAGAAATTTGGTTGGTGGATCTATATTTGAACACTTATTGGCAATGTATGCTAATAAAGTGTGGCGGAAATTGTTCCAACTTCCAACTATCCAAAGAGGTATTGCTACCTCACTATTAGTGTTGACATGTAGAGACCAGATCCTGACTGCCAAGTAGTAGATATATGTTTATTCCTATAGTGCCACGTGGGGACGCAGAGAGGTACAATATAATAATACTAAAGGTCATACAAGGGGGCAACAAATATAAAAAAAGAATATCGACATTAATAAGTTTACAATTGATAAACCTTCCTGATTGCTCTCCCTATATGTTTGTATATGAAGTTAAAAATCTTACATTGCAGCCATGAGATTGGAGGCTTTTACTCTGTACACGCAGCCGATAAAACCCAATCCCATCATGTCTTCCAGGTTCAGCCTTTTATTGTATGGTTTTGTGTGTTGATGGCAAAATATAATCTAATTAACGGATAAGAATTTCAAGGACAACAAACTGACATAGAGTAGTTTTTATATTTTTGAAAGCTGTAATTTCCCATAATACTAAATTGACGCAAGCTGTCGTAAGAACTAAGAAAACAATCCAAAACACAGAACCAAAAGCAAATTTAGCTTTAAGTTGTAATGTGGTTTTAGAAAGCTCTTAAAACATGGTGGTCAGTGGTTGCACCAATGCTTAGGTCCAAATTCACCCACTTTAGAAGTTTCTATGTTCTTCCTGTAATTGTGTGGACTTCCTCTAAAAATTAAACCTTTTAAGTTGTGTGAGTGTGATTGTTTGAGAGAGTACCTAGATTGTAAATAGCTGCAGACTGCAAGATTGGAGTATGGGCCCCAAAAACACACCCTCTTCCCAGCACACGCAATCAGCTCTTTTTAAACAACTGATCGTGTGTATGCACTAAAGAGACACACGCAATCAGCTGTTTAAAAGTCCGGTACTGAACCTACAGAGAGCTTAAACAGCGATACGTATATAGTTACAGTATATGCGCAATCAACTTTTTAAATACAGCTATCATGGGCCCTCTGAGTCCTCAGGCCCCCTGCCAAACGTAAGCCCTGCGGGTCTGATCGTCGTTACGCAATTGATTGTAAAGCTAGCCTACACAGGCCAATTTTTTTATCCGATTGGATTTGTCTGATTGAAATATCCAATCTTGTGGGTGGATAGAAAATGTTCTGCCCTACCCGATTGTTTTTGATAATCAATCAATATTGTCGAGCAGCCAATCGAAGGCCACCATCGAGAACTGATTTTAGTGCTGCAGAATATGTTGTGGACTATATAAGTCTATACATAAATAAAATCAAGTAGAATTTGATAATGTAGCACTGGCTGTATGAGGAATCACAGAGTTTTCATTTTCTCTTTGTAAAGTAGAATAATTTCCCTATGGCCGTGGGTAATTAATGTATAATATTATGCCAGCTGTGGGCTGTATACAAACAAGCAAACATGGAATAAACAGACTCCGGCGTTGTCATATTTTGTCAGATAACAACTTAGTAAGTGCCTGATGGGTGTAAAAAAAGACCGTGTGATAACATTTCCACTATAAATAGCCAGAAATTGAAAAATGCATGAATGAATCTTGTGGCTTTCATGGTATCAACACATATTTCTGTGGCTGTTTGGACAATCTTACCAGCTCCACTGAATGAATCCCGAAAGGTCACAGTATGACATTCCTATTACAAATGTGACTTTATACGTGTTTTTAAGCTATGAGGGAAGTGATACACAGTTTATACTATTAATGAGCTGCTCTCCCCCCTGGTATGAATTTCACTTGCACAAGGCACATTGGAAGACTCCTGTTCTGCTCTCCACATCTGGAAACCACTTGAATATTGTGAGTCTGAATGTGCCATATAAAACCCCTCTGCACCTAACTGCGGATTTTTAAATCCAGCTAAAAGCACAATGTGGGGTAACTTAAAGGAAAATCGAACAGAACGTATGTATGTGAAATTAACCGGTTTAACAATCTTTTCTTTCTGAATGAGAGAAGCTGCTATACCAGAACCGATTCTAATGACAACTAGAGCTGTGCAGGAAACAAAGACCCGTGCGTTGCCGCGTTTTCAGTGATATGAAAAAAACACAAACGCAAAAAAGCGCAGCAGTGTGGCCTAGCCCTAATACAGGAATCTGATGTGTCCTATACCATACCACCATGCACATAACTATCCTCATTTGAAGACGTTGTTACCATCCATTTCTCTGACCCAATTCAGAGATTTTCAGATTTTCTACCCCATAAGTTGTCACATAAGGGAAGAAATTATCCGCTCCACCGTTCCTTCCCCTTTTTATTGTATGTCATTATACCACTTATTATATTCCTTTGTAAAGGAGATGAGACTGAATATCTATTGCAGGAACAGTGTAAGGAACTGATCAACACAAATGACACTTGGTTGAGTGCAATTTTCCCATTGGTCTGATTGTGGCGAATAAAATTCTTGCGTGTCAGTCCTCCCACATTGATTGGGTGGAATCTAGATAAGCCCATGGTCTGGCAAAAAGATTGTTAACGCCAGACAATAGACATACAAAAAAAAGACTTTACCATACCTGACAAAATATAGGATAAAGGTCCCTCAATACTGCTCCACTGAATTCTTATGATAATGACATGTTTGGCTGTGATCTGTCTAGATATATGGGTACACACAAGCATGATTTTTTTGACCGATATTTCTGTGTATGGTCGATTGGGCCAATAAATCTCCTGTGTTTTCTTGCAGGTGGCCATGACCATGTCAGTCCCATTCATCCGGATTGGACAACAGGTGATAAGACATGGCGATAAATTATGGACGATGGTGCAGTCTCCCATGAATGCATGACTGGTCACAGAAACTGTCGACCGCAGCGACTTTTGCCTGACCGTCAGTGATTTATCCTGGCCAACCAGTCGCTAGTGGCGGACTGTCAATCGGAACAAATATTTGTATGGTATGGTACCCCAGCCTAAGAAACAGTCTGGCCAAATCTCAGTACAATAAACCCAGTACAAATAGTGTGGACAAGGGGAAATCTGACCAGTATATTTTAGGTCTGAAAGTTACTTTGACTGCATTAAAAACAATTGAACTCATGTAAGATTACATATTTACTCAGGATATTAAATGGCTCCCACAAGCAACAACCACACTCTTATTTCCTTTATGAGGCAAAACTGTATAAAAACAAAAAAAGTACTAGAAATAGGAATAAACAAGATAGCTGGTTGTAATGCTGTGGAGCTTATTTTGGCCGTTATAACCGTATCTGAGAATGTATCGTTTGGATCTTTGGAGCGATTCTATTTACACATCACGCAGATCCTCGGTGCCATATTAACATTTACAGCAGCACTAGACAGACCCCCAAAGAGGAACTTTTTCTAAAATGTCTCTAGTTGGTTATTCTGACCTTCTTCTCGGTTTTGCTATGGATTAATATTACAAAGGCCCAAGAATCCTGAAAAGCAAAAGTTCTCGCTGTTCCTCCATGAAACAGTATATGTTAAAATCCGTAATGTTTATTTAAAATGTTTTCATTCCCTTTTTAGAGCTAATAAACAACTAGAGCCTCCAAATAGTTTTTTATTTGCAATAATTCACCCCTCGTTCCTTTCCATCAGGCTAGATCACTTCAGACTGCATATGGAAATAGCTGCTATAAAGGGTAGCCCAATGATTGAAATGACAATCTAAGCAGGAGGGACATAACTACCAGAACGCATCCACGTAATCACAGGGGAGCCCCGAAGCATTAGGGCTTTTATAAGGGCTTTCCCTTATACCGTAGATATACCGTATATACTCGAATATAAGTCGATCCGAGTATAAGTCGAGTGTACATATTTTTACCTAAACAATTAGTAAAAGTGATTGACTGAGTATAAGTCGAGGGTAGAAAATATGACCACTTTGGGCACTTCAGGTGTTTGTAAACTACAACTCAACATGCTTTAGGCTGCTGGGAGTTGTAGTTTACAAACTCTGCAGTGGATCTGCAAACCCCCCTACCCAACCTCCCCAACTTGTTATTAACTGACTTTTATATACACAGTGTAGTAAAGTTATGTGCCAATAAAACGCTACTATCCTTAGCCCCCGTGTTCTAGAGAGTGTCCACACCAGTGCGGAGTACATGGGGACTAACTTGTCAGAAGAATCCGGCTGCCGCATCTCCCGATCGACATGGGGACTAACTTGTTAGAAGAATCCGGCTGCCGCATCTCCCGCATCGTCGCATCCACTGACGTCACTACTCGGTGCCTGTCTTACTACCCGGGCCGAGTAGTGATGTCAGTGGATGCGAGATCGGAGATGCGGCAGCCGGATTCTTCTAACAAGTTAGTGACTGACCCAAGTATAAGTCAAGGTTCAGTTTTCAGGCTGTTTTTATAGCCTGAAAACAACTAGAGTAATACGGTAGCCTTCCCCCACAAAAAAGCTGTACTGTTTATAAGGCACAAAAGGGGGGGAGGGCTCCATAATAATTTTGATGGGATGCCCAGTGACTCCAAGTTAAACAACCTCTAAGCACAGAGGGGATCAAAACATAGGGACATGGGGATTGAACACATTGCAGATAGTACAAGAGCGATTTCCCAGCAAAAAGGCATTGAAACATGAATAATTAACAAGCGAGTCGCTGTAATTTTTTTAAACGGAGGTTTCACCTTTCCCTTTAAACATACTGCCAGTACCAGTTTATTAAAGGGCATGTCCACCCGTTTTTTTTTACATTTTTCTGTAGTGTAGGGCTCCCTCATCCACCCCCAAACGCTATAGTTATTTGCAGAAAACTTCCCGATCTCTACTTACATTAACCTGTTTCCCCC
Organism: Hymenochirus boettgeri; assembly: GCA_019447015.1. NCBI lineage: Eukaryota > Metazoa > Chordata > Amphibia > Anura > Pipidae > Hymenochirus > Hymenochirus boettgeri. Next base: position 10,599 of record JAACNH010004654.1, on the reverse strand, counting down.
GACGTTCAGTCCCAGCTCTCTGCTTGCATGAAACTGGGAGCCGGACCAGCAGCCATGTCTGTGATTGCTGAGAGGCAGCCAACCACGGACGTGGCTTCCGGCTGTACTGAACGTCGAGGGAAACAGGCAAAGTAAGCAGAGATCGGGAGATTTTTTTTGCAAATAACTATAGCGTTGGGGGTGGGTGAGGGAGCCCTACACTACAGAAAAGGGGATTGGAGATAGGGGAGGGAGAAATGGGAGAGGGAGGGCTGCACTGAGCATGTCCACAATTCTTCCGCAGGAGAGACACAGGCAGTGCTCCTGCGTTCACTTTTTTGGACTTTAGAGGGGCATTGCAGGGCAGCCATTTTGAGCAGGGATGTAAGGTAAGGATTTTTCAACACTACACAGTGGAGCCAGTAGTGGGTTAAATTGTAGTTTTGGGGGTGGAAATGAAACTGCAAGAAGGGGGCCGGACCAGCAGCCGCGTCCGTGATTGGCTGAGAGTCTCTGAGCAAGCAAAAACCTCTGAGAGGAAGCCTCAGAGGCGGAAAAAATTTCCCTCCCTGCCAGGCTCCTGGTGGGTAGTTTTCTGGACTTTAGGGGGACATTACAGGAGAACCATTTGGAGCTGGGATGCTTAGAATGCCGGGGAGAGAGGTAAGGTAATAGAGTTCGGGGGACTTTCTGATAATTCTATTATAGCGGTTGGGGCTGGGGAGGAAGCCCTACATATAACCAAGGGATTGTAGCTGGGGGAGGGAGAACAAAAGGGAGGGAGAAGGAGGGGGGGCTGAACTATATGGACTCTGCTAGGCTCCTGGGTGCCAGTTTTTGGGACTTAGAGGGGCATGCAGGGCAGCCATTTGGAGCAGGGATGTAAGGTAAGGATTTTTACACTACAGAGTGGGGCCAGTAGTGGGTTAAATTATAGTTTTGGGGTGGACATGCCCTTTAATTGCCCATTATTGGAAACTATAATTCTATCACTGAACCATTTTTGTTGGTCTTTCCCCTATTTCTTAGATATCCAATCTGAAGGTAAGATGCTTCAGCTATTAATCAAGTACCTTATAATAAACTTGCTTTGTGCAGGAGGATTCTGCTGTAACTGGGTGTAACTTTAACTGGATTGGTGACAGTTGGGGAATTCCATCTCTCAGTGCTAGATGATAGTGATTTCCGAGAATGCTTAGTTGTAGTAGTTAGAGGGAGGGGGGATATTAAATCTGAGCAATACTAGTACCATATTGAAGGTATGCAGCACACACACACACCCTTAGTATACATACCCTTTAAGCAAGTAAGGGGCGATGCAATAAGAGGTGCAAAGTTTGCAGTGCTATTAATTTGTGGTAACCAATCAGGTGTGATTTTTACGGGTTACTGCAGTTGTTACCATCTGATTGGTTGTTGCAGATAGCGTAGGCAAACTTTGGCATGTTTTATTGCATCAGCCTGCTACTTCAGGCCATATTATAAAGCCGTGGTATCGCCTTTTAGCGATACCGCGACTTTGAAGATCGTTATCATAAATTTACGATCGGTAAAACCGATCTGAGATTAAGGATCGGTTAACAGTTGTAAATTCTATGACGATCGGAAATCTATGATAACGAATCGTAGATTTGCGATCCCCGTAGAATACCATTCGGTAGTTTACTAGCGCCTGGTATTCTACGACCGAAGACTCGTTAATTAACAAATGTTCGGTCGTAAATGTACAATTGTGATCGTAAATTAACTAACCCCCGGTATCGCTAAAAAGTGATACTGTGGGTTTATAAATATGGCCCTTATGTGTTAATTTAAAAGGCAAGATGGTAAAACTATTTAGAATACAGCACACTAAACCCTCTGATTAAACCCAATGTATACAGTAAGTATCCCTGCAATCCTGTATCTCTATTCTGCACAATTTTACTAGAACTTCTGGACTTCATGGCCACTTCTACTTTTTACCACCACGAGACAAAAGAAAAAGAAACCAACAAAACATAGATGTAAGGCATCTAGAGAAGCAGGTAGTTTCTGCACAGTATGCCACATGTACAACAAAAAAACAACACAAACACACCAGGAAATCCCACAAAAATCCACATATTATGTTATTTGCCAAATTAAAGGTCTCACTTCACAGTCGGACATGGGAAGTGATCCTACCCCTTTAACTGGCTGTCACTATACCCAATGCTTTCTCCGCTGATGTCACTTTCCTTCCTGCATCCCCAGGTAAAGGAGCAACAAAAGGAAAGTAACCAAAAAATATGAACTTTTTCAAAGTTTAATGCAACCAACTCATTAATGAAATCTTTTAGAAAGAAGAAAGAAAGAAAGAAGAAAGGCCCATTTAAAATATGTTGAGAATTCCTACCTTGTCATTTAGCTTATGCCTGCTTATGCTCCTAATGCCCATCTGAGGAGTAGTGTGTGTTAATGGCTATATTTGTTCACGCCCCCTTCAAAGAAATGTAGTGAGCTGGTTATGAGCTTAAGCATGTTCAGAGGAGGCAGATAGGTAATAAGTATTCAGTCATTGGCTGTGATGTAGATGGGCAGCACAGTGGCTCAGTGATTAGCACTGATGCCTTGCAGCGCAGAGGTTCTGAGTTCATATCTTGGACACGCAAGGAGTTTGTATGTTCTCCATGTGCTTGCGTGGGTTTCCTCCGGCCACTCTGGTTTCCCCCACAATCATAAAGACATACTGATAAGTTGTATGTTCAAAAAATGTGCTTAGATTGTAAGCTCTTCGGGGCACTGCCTGATGTGAATGTATACATGCAATTGAAAGCGCTATGGAAGATGTTGGCGTTTTTGTAATAAACGTCACAACAGACAGTTGCTAACTGAAGAACCAGAAAGCAGAACGAGGGCAACTGGACATTGTGCAGCATTTAGGGTTAGTCTTATAACTTAAGCCTTCTATTGCAACTAGGGTTTGGGGGGTAATTTATCTATACATGAAGGGCTGGATTTTTTATGGTAGCAATCCATAATGGTTTAAAGTTAATATTTGTTAATATTTTTTGCAATATTTGTTTGTTCTAGTTATTGTGTTTATTATATTATTATATGATGTTAAAAAAAGCCAATTTAGTTCAGGCGATCTCGCATCTTTTCGTTATCAAAAGACTACAAACCTGATTATAGATGTATCTGTTGTATTCAATTAGATCAACTGGACTTGAAATGTAGTTCTTGAAGACGTTTCGCTGTCATCCGACTGGCTTTCTCTCAATTCAGAATGACTTGTACAAGAATTGTGGCAATTATGTACCCTGGAAAATCCCAATTAGCATATCACAGCCAGGTGTTAAGGGTGTGATTAGATAGTGGCTAAGAGGTGTTATAGGAATGCCCAGAGTAAGGTGTTAAAACAGCATTGTACATGGCAGACAGTTGGTGTCGAACCCCCCCACCTCTATTTAGGCTTGGTTTCTTTATTTTCACATAAATGGCCTCCTTAACACCTCTCTGAACCAGTCACGTTCCTTCGCCAGTATGTTAACATTACAATCTTCAAAGGTATGTCCTTTATCCTTGAGATGCAGATACAGGCTGAGTCCTGACCCGGGAATTGGCTCTTCTGTGCTGGGCCATACGTTGATGCAGTTGCTGTTTGGTCCTCCCCAATACAAATCAGAGCATTCTTCACTGCACTGCACTGCATATATGATGTCGTTTTCTTTGTTTTGGTATGGGTCTTTGGATGTACCAAGAACTAATTTCAGAGTCCAGTTGATCTAATTGAATACAACAGATATACCATGACCTGGATGAATGAGAACCTTCACAAGCTGATTATAGATGCATTTGGTATGGGTCTTTCGGATGTACCAGAACTACATTCAAGTCCAGTTGATCTAATTGAATGCAAAGATATACCATGACCTGGATGAATGAGAAACCTTCACAAGCTGATTATAGATGCATCCCAATATACAACTAGAAAGGGAAAGTTTAAGTATAAACTTTGAATTTGGCTTGAAGGGCTGCATTTTGGAAGGGAATAACGTGTGTTTGCTGCAGATTTTAAAACTCAATAATGGAAATGATGAGTTTGTAGTGAACGCTTGTTGGGACAAAAAACTTTTGTGTGTACCCAGCCCAAAGTGGTGCTAATTTTGCAATCAATCAGAAAGCTAACATCTGATTGGGTTAGGGCAAAATTAGCACCATTTTCAATGATAAGAACTTTTATTGAATCTCTCTGTATCTTTTTGATGATTGGTCAAAATTTTTTTTTTCACTTTAGTTACCCTTTAGGTATGGCTGCAACAGTAATGGAGGGGTGGGTCAGTAGGTGTATGTAATGTGTCACATGGGGTTAAAAAAAGAAACCTTTTATTATTAATCCAAATTATTTTTTTTTATTTTAGTTACCTTTAAGTATGGCTGCCACAGTAATGGATAAGTAAATCAGTAGGTGTGTGTACCTGGGTCTGGTTGGGGTCTTTTTTGTGTTTACAACCATAAAACTATCTTTTATTGGGGATAAATCTAAATTAGTTTTTTTTACTTTAGTTACCCTTTAAGTATGGCACCACCATAATGAATTAGTAGATTGGTAGGTTGTGTGTACCTGGGTCTGGTTGAGGGGATATGTCTTTTTTGTGTTTAAGCCATAAAACTATCTTTATTGAGGAAAATCTAAATTTGTTTTTTTGACTTTAGTTACCCTTTAAATATGTCTGCCACCGTAATGGATAAGTAGATCAGTAGGTGTGTGTACCTGGGTCTGGTTGAGGGGGTATGTCTTTTTGTGTTACAACCATAAAACTATCTTTTATTGAGAAAAATCTAAATTATTTTTTTTTACTTTATTTACCCTTTAAGTATGGCTGCCACAGTAATGGATAAGTAGATTAGTAGGTGTGTGTACCTGAGTCTGGTGAGGGGGTATGTTTTTTGTGTTATAACCATAAAACTATCTTTTATTGAGGATAAATCTAAATTAGTTTTTTTGACTTTAGTTACCCTTTAAATATGGCTTCCATGGGAATGGAAAGGTAGGTCAGTAGGTCGGTACCTGGGTCTGTGTGGAGGGTTGAAGGTATCACCATTTGTCTTTATGACCATGAAAAAACTGTTTTGAAATATCGCGGATTCCTTAGCTAGAAGATAGCACACTTCTCCTATATGCCCCGCATGTCTGTACCAAATTTCATGTCTCTAGCTCAAAAACTGGGGAGGAGATACAGTCCAAAAAAGCGGAAGAATAAAACGGAAGAAGAAAAGAGAAGAAGAAGAAATAGAAGAACAGTAATTTGCTTTTTCAAGCCAAATTAATTATGGGGCTTTGCCAGCAATTAGATATGGAGCTACAGAGAATCATGCGAAGAAGAAGACTGACAACCATGACAGTAGTTTTGTAGATATGTAGCAGTGTTTATAGTAATATTTTTCAATGTAGTAACATTAAAATCAGACCAGCCAGTATCAATACATGTAAATTCTGGGTAAAGTCATTCTTCATAACAATTAAGGAAAGTAAAAGAAAAAGCTAATTATTTTTAACCTAACTCCAGTAAAAAAAAAGAGTGCAACTGTACAAATACATACACAAGGACACATTAACAAAGAAAAGATAAATTGTATGCATAATATTGTACATTACAACATTATAAACCCCCAATGGAATTTATGATATCAGTTGAAATCATTGTAACCTGTAAAACAATCCCTCCCTGCTAGTACATTATAATGCTATAAACTCTCTACTCCTCATAAACTACTGCACACATCTATTAACCACTGTGTTAGCAAGAGGACAACAACAGTAACAGCAAGATAAATGTGATTCTAGGAGCATGACAATGGTGAATTCTCACTGTAAATCAGTGACAGAAGTTCTATCACACAGGGGATACCTGACACTGTACAGTATTACCATGCCCATGGGAAGGTCAGGCATCTCCGTGTGTGTGCAGGCAGATCTCTAGGTGCTACTTAAACACTGCTTATGTTTACAGGTTACTGCATTTCATTGTGAAATACCTGTTAGCCTATAACTGGACCATCATCTCACTACATTTAGTCTGTTACTATCGGTATATATACTATACAGCTGTGTTAGTAAATTCTGTTACTGCATATATTGTACAGATGTGTAGTAAATCCTGTCACTATATATATATACAGATGTGCTAGTGAATCTTGTCACTGTATATACTGTACAGGTGGTTTGTGAATCCTGTTACGTGCATATTGTACAGATGTGTTGGTGAATCCAGTCACTGCATATAATGTACAGATGTGTTAGTGAATCCTGTCGCTGCATATACTGTACAGATGTGTTTGTGAATACTGTCACTGCATATACTGTACAGATGTGTAAGTGAATCCTGTCACTGATATATTGTACAGATGTGTTAAGAATCATGTTACGTTTATAACTGTATAGATATGTTAGTGAATCCTGTCACTGCGTATATTGTACAGATGTGTTAGTGAATCCTGCTACTACATATACTGTCAGATTTGTTAGGAATCCTGATACTGCATATACTGTAAGATGTGTTAGTGAATCCTGCGACTACATATACTATACAGATGTGTTAGTGAATCCTGTTAATGCAAATACTGTACAGATGTGTTAGTGAATCCTGTTACTGCAAATATTGTACAGATGTGTTAATGAATCCTGTTATTGAAAATACTGTACAGATGTGTGTTAGTGAATCCTGTCACTGCATAAGTATATTGTACATATGTTAGTAAATCCTGTTACTGTATATATTGTGCAGGTGTGTTAGTGAATCCTGTCACTGTATATACTGTACAGATGCGCTAATGATCATGTTACTGTATATATAACAATGTTAAAAATGTACAGATGTCAGTAAATCCTGTTATTCTATATTCTGCACATGTGTGTAGTGAATCATGTAATTGCATATAAAGCACAGATGTGTTAGTGAATTGTTAGTGCATATAATTAGAGTGTGTTAGTGAATCATGTTACTGCATATAATGTAGATGTTAATAAATCCTGTATATACTGCACAAATGTGTAAGTAATTATGTTATTGCATATACTGTACAGATGTGTAAGTGACTCCTGTTACTGTATATACAGCACAGATGTGTAAGTAACGCCTGTTACTGTATATACTGTACAATATGTTAGTGGTGCCTGTTACTGTATATACGTACAATGTGTTAGTGACGCCTGTTAATGTACATACTGTATAGATGTGTGACTCATGTTACTGTGTATACTGTCAATGTGTTAGTGACGCTCTGTTACTTTATATACTGTAAAAGTGTTAGTGACTCTGTTACTGTATATACTGTACAATGTGTTAGTGATGCCTGTTACTGTTATCGTACAATGTGTAGTGATGCCTGTTACTGTATAAACTGTACAATGTGTTAGTGACGCCTGTTAATGTATATACTGTATAGATGTGTGACTCTGTTACTGTGTATACTGTACAATGTGTAGTGACGCCTGTTACTTTATATACTGTACAATGTGTTAGTGACCCGTTACTGTATATACTGTACAATGTGTTAGTGATGCCTGTTACTGTATATACTGTACAATGTGTTAGTGACGCCTGTTACTGTATATACTGTATATGTGTGTGACTCCTGTTACTGTGTATACTGTACAATGTGTTAGTGACCCCTGTTACTTTATATACTGTACAATGTTTTAGTGACTCCTGCTACTGTATATACTGTACAATGTGTTAGTGACTCCTGTTACTGTATATACTGTACAATGTGTTAGTGATGCCTGTTACTGTATATACTGTAAAATATGTTAGTGATCCTGTTACTGTATATACTGTAAATGTGTTAGTGACGCCTGTTACTGTATATACTGTATAGATGTGTGACTCCTGTTACTGTGTATACTGTACAATGTGTTAGTAACCCTGTTACTTTATATACTGTACAATGTGTTAGTGACTCCTGTTACTGTATATACTGTACAATGTGTTAGTGACTCCTGTTACTGTATATACTGTAAAATATGTTAGTGACTCCTGTTACTGTATCTACTGTACAATGGTTAGTGACGCTGTTACTGTATAACTGTGAAGTGTTAGTGACTCCTGTTACTGTAAATACTGTGCAGTGTTAGTGACGCCTGTTATGTTATACTGTACAGATGTGTTAGTGACTCTGTTACTGAAATACTGTGCAATGTGTTAGTGACTCCTGTTACTGTATATACTGTACAGATGTGTACAGAAGTGCAGCACAGAGGGGACAGAAGGTTGGGTGTTCATCCTGTTGCCCTCCAGCTGTTGTAAGAGAGCAACATATATGTCTAAACTCTATTGTGATACCTGTCTATAGGTAGACTTGGGAATATATGTGTATAATTATTATATGCAGACATCACAGAATGATAAAGAATTTAAATGTGCCCTTGAGCGGATCACTGTGCTGATAAGCAAAATGCTGTTCTGACATTTTTATTAGCATCACTGTTAAAATAAGAATAGGGATATGATCTTAATGTTAACAATGCCTAAAGGAGTAAAAAATGTGGCCTGCTAATAAAATGTCAGCACACATGACAGCAGAACAGCATTCACCAGCATCAGAACACATTTTCAGACAGCTTTCAAACCATGTCTACATCCAGGGATCCCTCTCAGCCATTAACCTTTACATCCGTATTCCGATACATAGTAATTCCCCATCTACATAAATTGTTCATTATTCCAAGGTCCCCATCCCCATGCACCTCTTCCTTCCTCTAATTACTTCCATTCCAGTATCTCAGTATTAATTTTTACAGGATGTCGGTACAAATATCCTCCTCATATCTCGTACCATCGGTACATTACTCCCTACCACCAGGTACATTCCAGGGTCCCTACCACCATGGTACATCAGGGTCCCTACCATCCCAGGTACATTCCAGGTCCTACCTACATACTCCAGGTCGCATCCAGGTAATCCAGTACTCCCGGTCTAATCCATCATTCCAGGGTCCCTACATCCAGTACATTCCAGGTCTTCCTTTCAGGTACCATTCCCAGGGTCCCACCATGTACATTCAGGTACATTCAGGTCCTACCATCCAGGTACTTCCAGGTCCTACCACACAGGTACATCCAGGTCCTCCTACCATCCCAGGTACATTCCAGGTCCTACATCCAGTACATTCCAGGTCATTCCAGGGTCCTACATCTCCAGGTACATTCCAGGGTCCTACCATACAGGTACATTCCAGGGTCCCTACCATTCCATGTCATTCCAAGGTACATTCAGGTCACACCTACCATCCCAGGTACATTCGGGTCCATACCATCCAGGTACATTCCAGGGTCAATTACAGGTACACCCTAGGCCGTCCTTACATCCCGGTCATTCCAGGCCCTTACCATCCAGTACATTCCAGGTCCCGAAATTCCACGGTACTCGCCAGGTCCCTCCATACCAGGTAACATTCCAGAGGTCCCTAATGTACAGGTCATACTAGGCGTCCTTACCCCCAGGAACATCCAAGGACCCCTCTATCCAGATACATTCAGTGTCCCTACAATCTCAGGTTACATTGCAAAATCCCTACATCCCAAGTACTTAAGGGTCCCTACCAACTTAAGGAACATTAGGGTCCCTACCACTCCTGGTAAATCCACTGAATCCCTACCATCCCAGTTACATTACAGGGTCCCTATCATCCCCAAGTACATTACAAGATCCCTACCATCTCATGTTCATTGCAGGGTCCTTACACTCCCATTTACATTACAGGGCCCCTACCATCCCAGGCATGTTGCGGGTCACACAATAGCTTAGATTGTAAGCTCTCAGGGCGGAATTTCATTCCTAATGTAAAAAGGCACACCACACTTCCTTCGTATGAAACTATATTTATGTAATTTTAATTTATTTATTTAATTGTTTGTACTTATCCCCTCATATTATACTATTTTATAATGTACAACACTGTGTATTCCAATTGGCACTTAAAAAATTAAATTATACATACATACACCACAAACATACATTACAGGATTCCTACTACCCCTGTACACTTATAGCGTCCCTTAATACCTTGGGTACATTACAGGTCCCTACCACTAAGTAACATTACAGAGTCTCTACCACTTCAGTGCATTACAGGGTCCATACCACTCCAGGTACATACAGGGTTCCCTACCACTCCAGGTACTTACAGGGTCCCTACCACTCCAGTACATTACAGGGTCCCTACCACTCCAGGTACATTACAGGTCCCTACCACTCAGGTACATTACAGGTCCCTACCACTCCAGGTACATTACAGGGTTCTCTACCACTTCAGGTGCATTACAGGGTCCCTACCACTCCAGGTCCATTATAGGGTCTCTACCATTCCAGGCACATTAGAGGGTCCCTACCTACCACTCAGGTACATTACGGGTCCCACCTACCACTTCAGGTGCATTACGGGTCCATACCACTCCAGGCACATTACAGGGTCCCTACCACTCCAGGTACATTACAGGGTCCCTACCATCCGTCCAGGGTCCCTACCACTCCAGGTACACAGGGTCCCTACCACTCCAGGTACATTACAGGTTCCCTACCACTCCAGGTACATTGGAGGGTCATTACCACTCCAGGTACATTACAGGTTCTACAATTCAGGTACATTAAGGT
>JAACNH010004653.1:0-23196 GCA_019447015.1 Hymenochirus boettgeri | reverse complement strand
ACAGTAAGATGATTATTACAATGGTACACACAGTAAGATAATTATTAAAATGGCACACACAGTAAGATAATTATTAAAATGGCACACACAGTAAGATAATTATTAAAATGGCACACACAGTAAGATGATTATTACAATGGTACACACAGTAAGATAATTATTAAAATGGTACATACAGTAAGATAATAATTATAATAGTACATACAGTAAGATAATTATTAAAATGATACCAAAAAATGGTGATTGTGTGTGCTCTAAAAAACAGATTGCAGTACACACAGTGTTGTCACCCACATTGTGTTAGCCTGGTATGCATTTATCATGTGCTAACGGATTGCAAAACACGATCGTAATCGTATCAGAATCGCGCTACTGTCCTAGCCCTGATACTCTGCTTTACTTTTATTTTCGGAATGGTTAATACTATAGGGGAGATGCAATAAATTTCAGTATCACAAAACCTGCACTTGTTCCTTTGATGTTGTAACTGTTATTGCATCGTGTGAACGCGAGGGGTAAGTTGCAACCTTTTGCACAGCTTCAAAGCCACAATTGAAAAGGCTTTAATTTTGGTGGAAAAAACGTGTGCAATAATCATCTCTTAAATTTTGTGCATCGGTTGCACTGAGCTATTTCCAAAAGTCTACTCATGCAAAATGAGTAAAAAAACCGTTAACCCTATATTACATCAGTTAGCATGGGTTTTGCGCTTATTTTTACCCTTAGCACGGGACATTGCATCTCCCTGCAAGTTTTTCCAAAAAATTAAAAATCAAATGTTAGTTTAAATGGATTTTAACACAGCTATGCTCCCAGTAATGTACACTGTCTTTCTAACGATGGATGGTTAAAGCAGTAATACGTGGTTATGCTTGGTTCAGTCAGGGAAGGTGTTATATCTCTGTCTAGTAAAGGGTTAATTATATCCAGTCAGGTAAAGAAACTATTAGGGCACGGCCACACTGTAACTTAAACGCAATTGCACACGGAATTGCATGCGATTTAATGCAAAATTTTGTTGCGTTAACGCATGCATTTTTCCGTTACAAATAGAAATCGCATGCGACTGCGATTTAAAATGCAGAACGCAAATTGCAATTGAACCCGAAAACGCGTGTTTTCGGTGCGTTGCCGTGATTCCAATGATCGGAAAAACGCAAGAAAATCGCGACAGTGTGGCCTATCCCTTATACAGTTAGTTTAACTGCGGGTAAATGGTGCTTAAGGTTGAGGCCTCACTACAACGCACTGCAGTGTGGGGTAATGCGATTCTGGTGCGTTGTCGAGCGTTGTTCCGCTTTTGCACATGCGATTTTGCTATTTTAAATTATAGAAACGCACGTGTTTGCGCAAAAAAATGGTCATTGCAAAACGGCCCAATCACATGCGCTTCAGAAATCCTGTGAATTTTTGTTTTCCTGCGATTTGCATCCTAACCAGAATCACATGCACAATCGCAAGTGAAAACGCATGCGCAAACGCGTTAGTGTGGCCTGTCCCTTACTACGTTATTAAGGTCATATGACTCTGTACTTTTGAATTTAATTTTAAAGGTCCATGGCCTTGCAGCTTGTTAATATCCTTATATTGTTCGGGGGGGGTAGATTCTTTTAGTTGATCTGTTGGCCCCTGGCAGGAAAAGTGTTACCCAGTAATTATATCCCATCCCATTGTGGGTGGCACAGCTGCACCTTTGTTCTCCCTGGTGCCTCTCCCTTCAGGTTCACACATCACCGTGTTCTTTGTATTTGCAACACCCCTAACTGCCTTTTAAAAAAGGTAAACCTGTTTACTCCTCCTACTTCCCCTCCCTGCCAGGAACAGCTGATGAGACAGATCCTTTCAAAGAGCTGAGGTGTGTGACAGGAAGGCAGGTAAGGGGACCAAGTGACGCTGGACCGGGCCACTATAATAGATTCAGTTAGTCGGTTTGGTAGATGTGAGTGTTTAGCTTAATTATATATTTCCCCTAACATAGGAGGATACCGATAGAAAGAATCTACCACCTAACCTTAACCTCTCTTTAGTGGTCCTGCAAGATTGAACTTGTATGTCTTTTTCATAAACTGAGATAGGGGGGGGGGGGGATGCTGGAGGGTCACTGTGGATAGTGACTCACTTTAAAATTCCAAAGCAATGTGAATTTTGTAATGTTTATATATATTGTTGCAGCTCTAGGTATTACATACATATATTCCTTCTTTATTATTATTGGGAACTAGTTGTAAAACAATAACTAGTAGAGTCCAGCTGCTTACTATGTGTGCTTACTATGTGTGACCAGGATTAGATTATGAGAGATCAGTTAAGGAGAGTGTAGGTAAGGATAAATCATTTAGAAAGTAGATTTCTAAAATGTTTACACTGAAATCTTAACTATAAAAAGTTAAATGAAGGAGCAGCTTTATATATTATATTCCCATTTGCTCTATGTGGTTATACAGGAAGATAAGGTGGGGGGGGGGGGTCTTAGTACTTAGTAGTTGGCATTGTTCAGTGTAAAACAGAAGCAAATCAACAAGGTTTAAATAAATATGGTTTGATAAATGATCTAAAAATGTTAATTCCATTACAGCTTGGGTTCAATACAGGGCTATGTTTATAAACTGAGCCCCCCACACCACCCTTAACCATTCTGATCTTTTGGTTTGGGGGCTCTCTAAAGGGTTTGGGCACTGAGTAATTGCCCATTTTGCCCCAGTAGTAAAATTGTTCTCTAATGCTAGGTACAGAGGAACCAATATTTCGAATTGGCCGTAATTTGTTCAGTCAGGATGAAATACTAAATTAGCGGTTCTTTTCCAGTTGCAACTGACCAATGTTATTTCGAACGTTTGCCCAAATTGCACGAAAGTCGGTAAATTGTGTCTGATTGCACAGCCATCTATGGAAAGTACGATCAGTCTCGGCATAATAATGACCGCACCAATTGTTACCACAATATTTTACAGACAATATTTCAGCCTGGCTGGTTGATATCAGTAACCGGATAATCATATTGACCCGTGTGTTCCTAGCCTAACTGTTCTCCACTCTTCTAAACTGTCATTTGACCTTGTCACAGCTTCTCAGGTCAGCCCTCTTGACACAGTCTTACTGGCTCTGACCTACATGCCTCCCAGACCAATATCTTTAAAGCTGGGCATACACATGTGTCTTCAGTCGCAAATTCTTGTCAAATTCCACCGTATTCATGAATTTTTCCGATTTGCATTTAGACAGGATGCACCCTAAAGGTGGGTACACACGAGGGTACTTTTTGTCCTGACCGAGAGTCCGCTACTAGCGAGCGCTTGGTCGGGACAAACTACTGTCGGTTACGGCAATAGCAGGCACGACCGACAGTTTGCGTGACTGATCGGGAACCGCACGATCGGCCATGATTTTCCGGCAGGTCCCATCAGCTATTCGTCCAATCCGGACTAATGGTCGACCAAGCTCGATCACAGGCGCCCACACCATACTGACCGATCGATAAATGGCACTGTCGGCTAAAAAATACTGTATGTTGTGTACTCAGCCTTACACAGTAGAATGTTGTATACTGTAGTAAAGGACGTCAACAACAATCCGACAAAATATTTCCAGACGGACTCATAGGTCTGTACACGTCTATCGGTGGGCGCTGCTTTCCCACTTACTAGCAATGCTCTGCATGTATTGGACACCGTCCCTAATGCCTTTTACCCACTCCCTCAGAATTCTTCTGTTTCAGTTTAGCAAACCCATTTACTGTGCATATGTCCCAGCATCTACCTTAGAGCCTGCAGCAATTCCTGGTTAGCAATCCTACTGTGCACGTGACTGTCCCAGGCCAGCATTGTCACACTAAATATACTCCCCGCTTTGCCGTGTCCCCCACAATAGCTAACATAAAGGCACTATAGTTCTCTCTTTGGCTGCTCAGTGTGTCCCCGGGTCTAAGGACAGTAGGCCCATATCCAGATGTTCATAGAAGACAGAAGCCAAAAAAAACACATTACTCTATGGCCTGCTAATGACACCAAGTAGGCAAAATAACCTTGGAAAGCATAAACTAATTGGCAGGGATTTGTTACCCTTTCATTGAGGTATTGTAGAATTTCCATAGTTTACGATTACTGTGCTGGCCAAAGCTTGTTCCATTCATTCACAATGAATCATTCTCAGAATAGCATTATCTCTGTGTTGTGTCTCGATGTAAGCTATTAGACAGATTTCTGTTGTCTAATGTAAAACGACATAACTAAATCTGATCCATCATCATTTGCATTAAACCTTTGCCTTGGTTGTCTCCCTCTTTGTACTGTACTTAAATGCTCTGTCCATTTGCAGGTCCCCAGCACAGGCCTCAACCGCTTGTTAAAAGTCTATCCTTGGAGCCGCCTCACATCGCTGTACATCCAGAAAAACCCCAACGCCAGAGATCGGATCCTGCAACTTCATCTGACTGCAACGGGATTCTTCCAGACCCCTCCTTTCCTAAACCACTGGCTCCGCGGCGCTCACTGAACCCAAAACCTGAAGGTAACGTTTCACTTCAGCTACATGAAAGCATGTGTGTTAGCACATAAAAATGTGTTTGATTGGTGAAGAGGAAAGACTGGTATAATGACCTCCAACTATGTACCTGTGCTTATTGGCTAAAATCTCCTCCAAAAAGAGGAACCAAATAGAGGTGAAATGTTAAGAAACATGATATAGCAAAGAAGGATCCTTGGTAATAGTAAAAGAGTGGGGATTAACAGTAGATATTCTATATTTTAACAGTAAGTAGGGAAAGCAAGAACAAGTAAATGAAGCATAGAGAGCTTGTTGGATATTGATACAATCAGGGGAACATATGTGAAGGTACAAAGGAATTGACAGAATGCTTTTCTTGTTATATTTAGAGGTCCCTGACCCCATGATCTCAGCCCAACAAGGTGAACCTTTTTATAAATAGGCAATGTTTCCCCTTTATTCGCTACAGTTGGTAGTAGACAGTTGGGCTAATGAGTAAAGGCAAGAACACACTGGGGTGACCTTATTTATTCCAGTAGAAATGTACAGTAAGGGCTTGTTCACACTATCGGTGCTCTAATGTGTATGAAAAGCCATATCTGGCAGGGACGTAACTAAGGGGAGCAGGGGGGCCCAGGAGTCAAGGGGGCCCCATCTTCTTATTTTTCTTATGACAGATATAGCCTCCTCCCAGAAAATGGATAAAGCACGTATAAGGGGCCCCATCATAGTTTTGCTGGGGGGCCCAATGATTCCTATTTACACCACTGATATCGGGTAAAATGTTTTTGTTAATGCGTTGTACTTTTGAATATATGTTACAATGAGCTTTTTTGCATTACCTGCTTATTTTGTTTTGTTGATCTCATTTCTGTGGAAGCATAATTCAGTTCAAAGCATTAGTGGCAACAGGGACAATTCCTAGAATTGTGCACACAAGCAATTAACTATTTGGCCATACAGTGTCGGTTTGCTGCACAGTGTTGGACTAGGTACATATGGGCTAATATTTCAGCCTGACCGACCGTTATTCTGGTATTGTTTTGGACACATCGATAAATTTTTCCCAATTGTGTGGTCTTCAATGGACTGCATTAGGGCCACACTGCGCCGCAAACGCAATCGCACACAAAATCGCATGCGATTTCACATGCGATTTTGTTGCATTTGCGCATGCGTTTTCTTCATTAGGTATAGGAAAAGGCATGTGATTGCGATTAAAAATGCGGAACGCAAATCGCAATCGCAGCGCACCCGAAAACGTGTGTTTTCGGTGCGTTGACGCGTTTCCAATGATTTTTTTAAAAAAAATGCAAACACATAAAAACCGCAGCAGTGTGACCTAGCCCTTATTGTTTTTTTTTAATGGGACTGACAGTGTCAGCGGGTTTTAAGAATTGTGGTACAAAACTGGAGTATGAAGTACCGGTATGTATTTTGTTTCTTATATAATGCTACATATTACCCAGCACTTGCATCAGGCCTTGCCCCAAAGATCTCACCCTGTGATCTTGCCCTTTGTCTGTAAATTCTGCTTAGAAAGAAAATTTGTATATGTACATTACTGTCCCTTTAATTACCTCACATAGTTGCTGGTTTGTTTGTGTGATGCTGGCAGAGGCATGCTGGGACTGTTAGTAGCACGACACCTGGACTTTCCATCCCTGTTTTAATCTCCAATGAGCATAATCTATTGTGTACAGCCTCCTTTTAAAACGATAGAATTTAGGCTAAGAGCAGTTAATATTCCCCTCCCCCACTTACTACTTTTTCAGCCTCTCAACTGCATCTGCTCTCATGAGTGATTACACTGCCACATGAACCAATAAAATACAAACATTCACAGCATACACACAGTGGGTCAGACTGTAATAAACCTCTAGATGAAAAAAGCAAATGTGACCTGGAAAGATCCTTTTTCTAAACTAAAGCCAGAGATTAAAAGTCTTATGTAGCCTCATTAAAGGACCAGTAACATGCACAAACACACACATCTTCATTTTTACCAAATAGCTTTTATTTTTCTCAATGTTTTGAGTCAAACATCCTGATTTTCTGGAAGCATATTGTAATGTGCTTATCATTATCTGAATACAGACTAACCCTAGTTCAATCTTAGATGTACTGTACTGTATCATGTTATGACACTAACCACGTTCAGATAATTGTAGCAGTTGTCCCTGTGGTTCCAGATGTTTTGCTATCAGGAAAATGCTGCATGTAGTGTTTTCCCACCGGAAGTGGCCATGAGACTGCCAGGAAATGTCCAAAAGCCATTTATCTGAACATAAGCTGAGACCACACTGTAGCGCTTCCGAGCATGCCGGAAATGGTTAACGATTCAATGTTTTGCGATCGAGCGCATGCAATTGTGCGAAAAATGTGAATCGCATGCGCTTCGATTAACGGATTGCACTAGTGTGGCTACCACACTTTTTAAAGTACACTAGTGTGGCCTAGCCCTTGAGGTGGTCTTATTGGCTTTAACTACTTCCTCTCCAGCAGTTCTTACCTGCGATGTTCCCTGATTCAAACTTCCCAATCCACTTCTGATCTTACTGCTGTAATGTCTAACCAGCTTTAACATCTAAAACCATGTATGGCAAGAATTATATCCAGATCTGCTGGACAGTTTGTTTAGCTGGGTACACACCATCCAATAATTTGGCCTACCTCCCGACATTTCAGTGTATTGCTCGGTCGTTGGATGATTTGTTTTTGCCGGGTGTGACCAACCATTCGTTTATCCAAATGGGTCGAACGAATGATTGGATGCGCCAGAAAACCTTGACCGGATCCTCCCTAGAGGACCGCTCGAATGGTCGTGGCAAACTGTCAGGCGCGGGTACTTTTGCCTTCATCCTAGCCAACCAGGGTTTGCATGGGATTGTCCCTACTGCAGAGACAAATTCTCGTGTCCCGCTGTTAGGACTGAAATCCTGTCCAAATACTGGCCCTGAATCCCCAGCAACTTATGCCCATGCCCCTAACTCCTCCCCAGCCCGCCTTAGCTCTGCCTTCACCCCACCTAACGTGACGTCATGATGATGTCTCAGACCCGCCTCCTCTCGCTCCGAGGCAGGCAGAATGGTCGGTCGGGATGAAGGATTGGAAGGTGTGTACCCAGCTTATGGAGATTGATCCAACAATCTTTTTACAGACACAGACTGCTTGGCATTAGCTGAGCAGCCTGTTTTGTTCTAAAGAGAAGGGAGGGGGTGAGAACAATAGACCCTCCCCTGGTGGCTTCCTAAATTTTTTAAGCAATCTGACAGGAAGGACCACTAATTGATGCTGAGTTTAGAAGGGGCCATATCGCTCGTTCGTCGGTCAACAATTATCTAACATGTCTACTCAACTTTGTAACCTTTCAAAACGTTTTCATCTAACACAGCTTTATAAGTAATCATAATTATGCTTAAAGGGTATGTCCACCCTAAAAATAGTTTTTTAATATAAGATGCCCCCTGTCCCCCCAGCCCCAACTGCTATATTTGTATTTTTAGAAAGTGCCCCAAACTCTACTTACCTCCCTTCTTTCCTCCACCGCGCTGCCGGCCCTCTGCTTGCGAGAAAATGCAAGCGGAGGGGCGGGACCGGCAGTCGCGTCTGTGATTGGCTGAGTGGCAGCCAATCACGGATGCGGCTGCCGGGAGTGCATTCCGGCGGGGGAAAGAGGGAAGGTAAGTAAAGTTTTGGGGAGCTTTCTAACAATATAAATATAGCGGTTGGGGCTGGGGGGACAGGGGGAATCTTATAGTTAAAGGGTTTAACGCTAGGGGGAGGGAATCCTGAGAGGAGGGGGGGGGAGGATGGGAGAAAGGTCTGGCAGTACGCATGCCAAAATTCTCCCGGAGGCCAGGTAGGAGGCAGAGTCCTATATGGACTCTGCTATCCTCCTGGTGGGCAGTTTTTGGGACTTTGGGGGGGACTACAGGAGAACCATATGGAGCTGGGATGTGAGGTAAGGATTACACTACATGATGGGGCCAGTAGTTGGGGGGATTATAGTTTTGGGGGTGGACATGCCCTTTAAATCATATGAATTTATTTTAAGGCTACTGGCTCTTTAAATGTATAGACGCGTGTTGTTGATAAGAACAGTGGTAAGGCTGGGTACACAATAGCCAATATTCTTGGCCGACCGGCGGTTTCACGGCACTTTCGGTCAATAATATTGGCTGGTGTGTGGCAGGCGGCCGCAACCGTCATCGATCATTCACATCGATCGGGCATGTTGGAATATTCCGATCGATTGTGCGGTTCCCCATGGGAACGCACGATCGATCGTTCGCAAATTCGTCCGCCGAATTTGCCGCGACCGACGGACATTTGTCACAGCCGAGCGCTCGCTTGTAGTGAGCACTCGGTCAGGACAAAAAGTCCCTCTGTGTGTACCCAGCCTAAGATTTCCTTTTCAGACACTCTTAAGGACACAGCTAAACTGGGAACTCCCATCCAGTCAATCCAGTAGCAGTTCTATAAAAATATACATTTTGTAAAAGCGAACTAAAAGTCAAAAGTCCCAGCTTAATGAAGTGATGCAGAACTCTTAACATATTATTTGTAAAACAGACAGTAGCAATGAATACACAGATGTTCCTATCTAAACCTGCTAAATTCAGCATACAACTACAGCTGTTTGTGATAGTTCTTTCTCTGTTTTCTACTGACTGATTGCTCTCTGATAGGTTATTAGGCTAGTATCAATGTTGGTTTTATTTCTTCCACAGTCCCTCCCAAACCTGCACACTTACAGAGCGTGAGACGTCCACGTCCCCCTGGCCACATCCCACCCCCACCATCCCGACCTTTACCTGCAGACCCAAGGCTTGCCAGGGTATCACGGCTCGACCCAAAGGATGGAATGCCTTCAGCTGTTACATCTCTAATTGAGAAATTTGAGAGGTAAATGAACAAACTCATCATATACGACAGGGATGTGGTAGCATTATCGGTTTGTTAGGTTAGGCTATGTTCACACTACAGAATTAAAAAGGCACATATACAAAAAATATGCAATAGTATTAGTATGCGTTTGTATTTGTATACTTTTTTTATGACATTTCAATGTGTTTGCATTGTATGCAGTGGGGTTTAGTATGTTTCTGGGTTATTATGGCCTAAAAACACATGCAAATGCAAACGCTTATCCTTTTTTCTTGCAGTTGAATGCATTTTTTCCCCTCCTCCATAAGCTGGGTACACACAGTAACGATAAAGCCCCGATATAGTCGGATCTGACGGGAAAATTTCCATCGGCCGCAGTAGACTCCCTACAGGCGAGTCGTCCGAGGCCAAGCGAACACAAAGTCCTGAGCGTTCTCCCTATGCTGTGCATAGGGGGAGCGCTTGGGACTGTGTTTAGCACGATCATTTGAAAAATAACAGACAGGATCTTGCAGATCCTGTCTGTCATCTTTCAAGATCTTCCCAGCTATAGACTTTCATTGAGTGTGTTAACGCACTAAACTGTATCTAGCAATGCATTTTTATAATGCACCCCATAGAATCTGATAGTCTAAACACTGTAATGCCATTCATATTCATATAACATTCAGTGTCCTTGCACTTTTGACAAACACATGCGGAAACTCAAGTAAAGAATTCCAGTGTGAATAAAGCCTTAAGGTGCCCATACACAAGTGACATCGGTCTTAAACTCATGACCCAATGCCAATGCAGGCATCCACCATAACGTTTGCTCCATATATACTTTATACAGAATGATTTTTCATTGCTCGCATAGACGCCAACGATATTATGGTCTCCCTATACTTTCATATAGTACTGTAGTAAAGGGAGCCGTTAAATATCCAATGGAAATTTTTATTTCGGACCAATAGGTTACGATGGCGACAGTAGGAGTAAACTATACACATGCCTGATGTTCAGCAAATACCATCAGATCAGTCAGTATTTGTTGAAAATTGTCTCTCTGTGTGTGTGGCCACCCTAACTTTGTCCAGAAAATAATATAAAGTATGGTGGCTTTTAAGAACAGACTAGCTGCTCTGTGATGACATCATTTGGATGTGAACGGGGGAATAATTGTACCAGCTGGGAGGTGTTATTATTGTAAATATTGTTTTAGTGAACCCTGCAGATTCAGTGGTAGAGGCTGTGGCTACTGATGTTGGACAGGTTATTAACATGTCATCAGACTACCTTTGGGTACCAAGCACAGGTTTTATTTTGTAAAGTCCACTTTGCAGAAAGACACGTGAAAAGGAAAAGGAAAAGGAAAAAAAGAGTATTTGGGATATTTTTGCAGAAAACTGATAGAACCTGCAAAAAACATAGTTGACCTTTACTGAAATCTGCTGATGGCTTGTATGAAAAGGTCTCATGTAACTATGTGTTGCATTAGATTTCTTGCAAACAGCATAATTAAGCACAGAGAACAGAATATAAACTGTCCGTTTATGCTTGCCTTTGTTTCATAGGGAGCCTATCATCCTCCCAATAGAAAGAACTACCCTCAGTCATGGACCTGACATAAACCCTGATGTGGAAACTCCTTCCAATCTCCAGCATTCTGAATACACCCCAGGAGATCTGGAGAGCAAACTCTTCGACCTCTTGGAGCCTGAGGTGTCTCAAGGAAGCCTTGAGAGGAGACGTCGAATTGGGGTGGGTGGTGGGGATTCCGGGGAAACCGGAGAACAGGACTCTGGAGGGAAACTGGCAAACAGGGACAGTGGCATTGACAGCATTAGTTCTCCATCCACCAGTGAGGAGATGTGCTTCCTTGGGGAAGTGGATGAGGGTGGCCAGGAAGAGACTGAGAACCCTATTATTGTGACCCAATGCTGCTCAGCACATGACTCTGAAGGAGATAGCGACATAGAGGATGGAAGTGGTGATGAGGGGGAGATACAACCTGAAAGGCTGGACCCATGCGAGGTAAAGTGAATATTGTGGATCAACTGTTAGATAGAGTTAAGAGATTTTAGAATGAAGATGATAGCATATTTACTTCCAGGTTTACTTCCTGCCACACTTTCTTCCTGCAGATTCCAGTACAATCAGCTTTAATGGGCCCATCCACACAACAATACAATTCTACTATAGTTGATAATCTCTTCATGTGTTGTGCCCTACAATAAAATTGGACCAAGAAAAATGGTCACCAGACATGTAAAATTTTATTGCTATATTCGGGCCCTTTTTTTTTAAGGTGGGGGGTAGAGCAATAGAGGTTTTTGGCTCTTTCACCACCTATCACATTTTTTTTCATGTTGTCTCCTGTGTTCTCTGTCTTCTTATCATCTCTCAATTTGTCAATCTCACCCCCACAGTTTACAGCACGGCAAAAGGTTTATAAGATTGCTAATGAGCTGCTGCAGACAGAAAAGGCATATGTGTCACGTTTACATCTGCTGGACCAGGTAACTGAGCTCTACCGTATTGCATAAGGTTGCACTACAACCTCATCTTCTATAAATATTTTTAGTTAATTTTAAATATCCTCTCCTCAGAATGATCACATGCACACAGTGTAACTGGCAGATATAATGATACTGTATCTTTACCATAAAATAAGCATTAATTGTAAGATAGCACACTAAAGGTGGCCAAAGATTAGGACTTACCTTCTGATGTTCAAGCGACATTCAATGTGATTCTAGATTGATTGTGTGACCGACATGCAGTGGCAGAATGAATGGGCCAGTCAAGGGAACCTTTGAAGGTGAGAATCCTCCGGCGCTCAAGACAGTAGATAGATTAGACGTTTGTCCTTAGAAGAACATCCAATCTACCAATAATATCTACCTATATTATATCAGTAGTGAATGGCCACCTAAAGAGATGGTTAATCTAGCCCACCTCTGCATGATTCAGTTTAGGAGTAACCTGCAGGGAAATCCAGTTTAGAAAGTCCAGTTTTCATTCAAAAAGATCATGTTGGAATCCTGATTTCCAAATCAGATGCATTAATGCAGTGGTGCTGTGTATGAGGTTTATGGAAAACGTTGACATCTAGCAACCTTTTTATTTCAAAAATTCCAGGTGTTCTGCGCTCGTCTAATGGATGAAGCTCGCACAAAGGCTTCCATCCCTGTAGAAGTGGTGATGGGGATCTTTTCCAACATATGTTCCATATACTGCTTCCACCAGCAATTTTTGTTGCCTGAACTTGAAAAACGGATGCAAGAATGGTAAGCAACAGCTAAGGGTTCTGGGTAACTGGAAGTCTGGGAAGTGCATTAATGAGTGCATTCTCAGCTGCATATGTATTTCCCAGGATTCATTTCCCAGCTTGAATTATTATTCTAGTTCATGGTATTACAAAGTTATTTCCTACAGGGAAGCTGTTGAAATGACGGTCACCAGAAATATCAACTAAAACATATTCCCTTTCTTGCAGGGATAGCAACCCTCGCATTGGTGACATCCTGCAGAAACTGGCCCCTTTTCTTAAAATGTATGGAGAGTATGTCAAGAACTTCGACCGAGCTATGGAATTACTGAGTATCTGGACAGAGAGGTCCTCTCAATTCAAAACCATCATCTATGAAGTACAGGTGAGATCCTATAAAGTTAACAGGCTGTGGGATCACTCCTTGAGCTAAACTACAGTTAAATGATGTGGGAAGGGTTCTGATCTGGTCAAATATTCATAAAAACAAGAAAAAAGGCATGTATGATACAATAACATTCTATTATCGTACTTGCGTACATTATAAACAAGGAGGTGTAAGTTACATGTTTATGATTATAAAAAGAAAAAGCTTTTCAGCCTTGCCAAGGGAACGTTTGTACGGTATCAAATTACCTTAAGGATAGGTACACTCAAGAAGGTATTTCAGGCCAACTGACCAATAGTTCCATATTTTGGTCAGTTGGTCCAAAATATCTCTAGAGTTTTTTAGGCCGCTGGGGACCAATGGCTTTTTAGTCGATAGAACGATTAGACATGTTGGTAAATCAGAGCCATCTCCTAAGGTCCGCATTATCATCTACGGCAAAAGTTGCTTATTCGTTCTGTCCCTAATAGCGGTGGGCGGTCAGCTGGTCCGAGTTATTTAGCTGTGTGTACCAGCATTGATAGCTGGAAAAAAAATTCCCAGACTTTTGCATTAGTTTAACAAGTTTTTACTCTTTACAACCTTCCATACAATGCTTTATATTTCTATTTACCACAGGTTAGGTTGAACTTGTGTTGGCTGTGTGGGTTTTGCAGAGCTTACCCGCGCAGCTGTCACAGTCAATACAATATACAAGCTGCACCTGTTTTTGCCTGACTTTCTAACAGCATCAGGTAGGACCCAATTGCAAGTTACCAAGAACCACAACCTCCACATTGAATCACCCTGAGCTCAGCGAATGTGGTTTTAGGTAACTTTCCCTGCATGTGTTTGAGGCTAGGGAATTTATTTCCTAATCTCAAACACTAATATGAAGGGACCCTTGTTTATTTCCTTTTGGCTGTTTGTTTGAATTTTCAGTCTAGTCAGTTTAATGTTAATGATAGTGAAAGAAGCTGCGATCTTAAAAGGAAAAGCGTAGAAATAACACTTTAAAAGGCATCCATTTTTGCCTTTAGAAATGTTGCAGTGAGTATAAGTGTTATAAGGTCAATGTAAACATTCCAAGATTAATTATATACTGTTTGTTAGTCCCAGGAGGCAGCTTATGGATGTTTGTTCAATCAGCTGCAGAAATTGTACAGAAAGTTTATGACAAGAGAATTACCAGATGCTTTAGATCTCAAAGTGAGAAGGAATTTCTGGCTTCGCAGCAAAGAGTTGGGATCTTATTTTTACTCTTCCGTTATTTGAACAAAGTAAAAACCCATTACCTGAATGAAAGGAACCCAGCTCTATAATCATAAAGTGTGGGTGTGTCACCAAATAGTGCTTATTTCAGTTTCAACAGTCATTTACATGTACAGTTTGTTTAATTCTATAATGGATGAAGTAAAATAAGGTCAATCCCATGTCTGAGACACCCAGGTTAGAAGTAAGCAACTCTTTTCTATTTATATGATGTTTTGCCACAAGAGGGCCCTGGTCCATTAGATTATATACAGTATGCATCAACTGGCCGATCTCCAATTCAACTCATGCTATTGCCATGTGGTCTGTGAACATCAAACCTAACTTCCTGTACAGAAAATATGCTAAGAGACAAAAATATTAGGTCCAGTACACACGGGTCAGTTGCTAACATTTAGAACTATAGGCCTACTGATCAATAAACCAATCTGTAGTTAGCTGGTTGGAAATAATGTAGCACTGACAATATTTTAGCACAACTGTTCACAAGGATTATTGAAGATCGTGTGATTGGACAAAATTTATTGACTTCTTCCAATTGGGACGAAAATTCCTACAAGGACAACAAATGTGACAAAATTTTCTGTTGATATTATAACTCACAAAACCAAAATATCACAACGGACAGTCAATAGGGATGGAATATCTTCTTATGTGTATTGGGCCTTAATTAAATATAATAGAAGTGCAATGGTGTAACAAACACAGAACAGATTGATGTTTTCTGATTATAGTCATTTCCATAAACACAAATACACATGCAAATAAGGGTGATTCTGTTATTAGTCCTTTATTAACATGTCTTAATGAACATTTTGCTCAGTGGTTGGTACTGATACCTCGGGTTCACTTGGGATATATTTGCAATAAGTTCAGTTAAATTAATTTCCTCCAGTTTGTTAAGCTGGGTATACACATTTAAGATAAAGGGATGGTTCCAAAGGATTCGCCCCTTTATTGGCAAAGTGTGTACTGTGTAAACAATTGTTCCCAATGCCCAATTTATCTCATCTTTGAAAGATAACAGACAGAATCTTTGACTGGGTGCGCACTAATAGATTTTACAGCCCACCCTACTGATATTTTTGTGTATTGGTTGGTCGGGCCGAAAAGGTGATTTTTCAGTCGGATCAGACATGTTGGAAAATCACCGCTATAGAGACGGAATGCCTTTGAGAGGAGTTAAAGAAGAAAGGAGGTAAGCTACAAAAGAGTTGTGCTCCTAAAATAGATCCCATTAGGATTTTATCGTGATAATAGCAAATACAATATTTCTATGTTTTTGGGTGTAGGTTTATAGTAGCATACAGTGATGTTATCAATGGATAACTATGTGTCTATAACTGATTTATCTCTGTTTAGAGGGAAGAGGCCTGTGGGAACCTAACTCTACAACATCACATGCTGGAACCGGTCCAGAGGATCCCCCGTTACGAGCTGCTTCTCAAGGACTATCTGCAGAAGTTACCAGAGGATTCTAAAGACAGATGTGATGCTCAAAGTAAGGGTTTGGGTTTAGGCTCTGGGGATTTAGCTCCATGTATGTTCCATTTGCATTTTGCCAGTTTGGTGAAAGGAATAGTCTCACTTTAAAAAAGTAATAATGCCCAGAAAATTGTTTGTTACTATATTAAATAAGGAATATACAGCAATAAAAATGGCAATTCCACATCTAAACTAGGCAGTTAGCAGCCAAAGAAAACAAAGGCTCAGGTCTGACAGATTTTTTGGTAAAACCAGAGCTCAAATTAACATTCCTATTTTCAGCGCTGAATTTTACCAATAAAATAACAAGAACATAGGCACTGATTTTGTATCACTTACATGCGTGAGACTGTCTTGTGAGTGACACTATCCCTTTAAATGTATTGTGACCTAACTATGTATTTACTCAGAATAGGCAGAATTCCTATTACGACAGATTGTCACAAGAACTCTCCAAAGGTGTTTTATAGCTGAAATTTATTTCTCTAAATGAAGTTTCCCTGAATTGGCTTCACATTTGCTAAACAGAAGTCCTGTCCTACACTGATCACAGAAAATGTGCACAGAAACTCTCAGAGGATCGTTACTGCTTTGTAATGTAAAATAAGCCACAAACACACCTTTTATATATGCTTGTAACTCCTTAAGGCTGGGTACACACCAGCCAATATTTTCGTCCAACCGACTGATTCCCGGCACATTTGGTCAGCTGAAGCTGGTGTGGCCGCAACCGACATCGATTGTCCGTCCGTCCGGATTGGACGAACAAATGATCGGATGTGTTGGAAAATTACGATCGATCGTGCGGTTCCCTATGGGAGCGTTTGATTGATCGTTCGCATTTTCAGTCGCGACCGATGGACATTTGTCTCGTAGCAAGCGCTCGGTCGGGACAAATAGTCCCTCAGTGTGTACCCAGCCTAAGTGTAATCCCAAGCCTTTAGGGTGTCTAGTTAAACTTCATAGCCTCACTGGTCATCTTTATACACAGGTATATTCACAGTGTAGTCTACAGCGCCATCTAGCCACAGAGAATGTTAAATGTTATAATGGTAACTAACGTTTTGAGAAATAATCATTGAATGGACACATAATTTAGTTGCACAAATTTGTAGCATTTTTAAATCCAGCTAATAACTACTAGCTAGAATAGAGGATGTCCTGGAACTGATAACAAAAGGATAGAGAAATATATCGCCAGCTGTAACATTATATAACATGTAGTTATATAAACACTAGTTTGTAAGATAATTGTCTGTAAACAATTACTTTTCTAATTGTTTTACATCTCATATTCATTCCTATTTCCATCTGATTCCATTTATCATTCCTCTTTATAATGTTTTCTTCTCTCTATTTTATTTAATTCAGAATGATTTACTGTCCCTTCTATTTAAGACCTTCTTTTATCACCATTACTGCAGGCATCAAAATTTAATTTAGCTTGAGTTTCTAAATATTTTATATATATATTTGGTATTTCCTTAAAGGGACTGTCCACCCCTTGGACTGTGGAGCGAGGAGCTTGTGAGTATAATAACTCTGTGTGGGAGCTGATTTGTAAATTGTGACTAAAACGAAGTTAAGGTTTTGGGGGGTTATCTACATTATATCAGATTTTGGAAAGAGGGGTGAACAGTCCCTTTAATATAAAGGTATGTAAACCTAGTCAGAATTTATAATTGGCTGGGGATCTTCAACTTGCACCAGTCAGAAACAAGCTGCCTCAATGCTCTGTCCAGTTAGATTGGCTGAGATCTGATAGCATTGCTGGATATTCTGTCCAACTTCCATATTCATTTTTTATTAACCATTGGTTAATAAAGTCTAAGGGACAAATTAAAAACAGGTGTCTTTGTTAACATTTATACCGGTCTATAGCAGTTAGATTATATTCAAATAGCTGCAAATTAACAGTAAGGAAAACTTTTATTTTAGCTCTTACATAAGCCTTATCACATAGTTTATTTCCTGATACTGCAGTGACAATGTATAGGTGTTTTATAATGGCTGCTTGCAGCCTAAAATGACACATTCCTTATTCTCTTAGAGATTTGCTAAAAATAATCGTTGTCTCGCAGAGTCTTTGGAATTAATAGCTACAGCAGCTGAGCACTCAAATGCCGCCATAAGGAAAATGGAGCGAATGCACAACCTCCTGAAGGTTTATGAACTACTGGGTGGAGAAGAGGACATTGTCAATCCAACAAATGAGCTTATTAAAGAAGGACATATATTAAAGCTTTCAGCCAAGAACGGAACCACCCAGGACAGATACCTCATTCTGGTAAGCTGAGGCTAAATACATGGTTCCACCCACTGTAGTTCCACCACCTTGGAATAATCAAAGCAAACACAGAATTAACAGTCACAACCATATCTATAGTTTCTAAATAATGACATTCTGGGTTTCACTAGTGGAACATGTGCTGTAAGTCCTTTCTAAAAAAAACCCTGTACTACTCTCTGTATGGACATTACTCATTGCTGTTAGTTTGCAGCAGTGCAGAGAATCATTATATATATATATCTAACCTACCGCTTTTCCACATTGCTGTACACTCGTTCTCTGTTAGGCTAGCTACACATAAGGTGATATTTCACCAGAACCAACTTGCCGTTACAATATTGATAGTTGATCGGACTTCCGTGATATTCTGATGTTGGTAAAACCTTGGTCCAAATTGGCAAAACGTTTGATCATACACGTTGGTACATTTTAGCCAATCATGCGGTCTTCTGTGGATGATCTGTCACGCTTAAATATCATCAGAAGCTATTTTTACCATGACCAGTAATTTTTCAACTGGATGACTAGTCGACCGCGTGGACCGGTTGATTGGGTCAAAATATTTCCTCTTGTCTACCAAACCTTAGTTTATTTAAAGGGCATGTCTACCCCCCAAACTAAAATTTAACCCACTACTGGCCCCTCTGTACAATTTTAAAAAATCCTTACCTTACATCACTTGCCTAACCATGAATAACTGTAATTGTTTTGTAGTTTAATGACCGCCTGCTGTACTGTGTTCCCAAACTGCGTCTCATTGGTCAGAAATACAGCGTACGTGCAAGGATCAATGTGGACGGAATGGAGGTGAGTGTGGAATATTTCTATTTCAGATAAAAATATGATTCCTGGGCTTTATTAATACACATGCAATTGTTTCTTTGTTTTGTACTCCTATGGCTTCTTTCAGGGGATGTTGTTTCTCTGATTGGCTCAGTTAAGAGATTTCTTGTTGATAGTAGGAGGTTTAACATTGGCGGCAGCTAATAATGTGACATTATGATTTAAAATGAATGTTTGTTGTCTCAG
Source organism: Hymenochirus boettgeri (assembly GCA_019447015.1). Lineage (NCBI taxonomy): Eukaryota > Metazoa > Chordata > Amphibia > Anura > Pipidae > Hymenochirus > Hymenochirus boettgeri. Next base: position 4,128 of record JAACNH010004653.1, on the reverse strand, counting down.
TGTTATATAAGACCCATGTGCTTTCCACGTCACAATGACTTTAATCTTCTTTCTCTCCAAAGCTAAAACACAGCAGCAGCCCTAACCTGACACGAACATTCCTGGTTTCTGGTAAACAACGATCTCTAGAGCTGCAGGCCAGGTATGTTCATGTGAGAGATATAGAGGATTTTGTGTGTCTAAATGGACTCTTATTTTTCTGTTTCTCCTGTCAAGAGCTGCCCCCACATGTTAGCAGAATGTATGGCTGACCTTCAGCGTCCAATCAAAATCTTTATTGACACAGACACCAAACTGAAGGCGAAACAGATTCTAATTGTGTCTCTAAAAAAGTCTTCGAGGGAAAGCATATTTTTATAAACTGTAACACATGAAGTTCACAGGGAAGTGTCAAAAACAATAAACTAGCCTATTTACAACCAGTAAAAAGTAGCTACTTTGTTTGTCAAAGCCGAACCTACTAAGCGACATGCTTAAAACTACATTTCAGCTTGACATTTGCTAGGCAGAAAAGGCATCCAATGCTAAGCAGAACAGAGACAGGTTTTATGGCATCATATAAATAAGATTAAAATATGGGGAAATGGTTTATATGTCTCTGTATCACCCAACAACCATATATATTTGTCAGAAAGGCTTTGGATCATAGTAAAGAGAAAAACTAGTGAAAGTTTCTGAAACAAACATGAATATATTTGTAGCAAATAATTGGAAAGAAAGCACCTGTTACAAAGGGAGAAAATGTGATTAGGTAATGCATTTCACACACATAAAAAAGCAAAGCTTGTGTTTACCTGAATCAAGGTGTCAGAGCTCATGCTGACCCATAATGCCTTGCAGCATACTGTTACCTAAAGGTGCCCATACATTACCCTCTGACCGATCTACATCCTTATCTACAGTGTAGCCTGTTATTATTTACTGGGTGAGCTGTGACTAATTTATAAACCTATTTGCAATCCATCTATACTAAAACTTACTGACATTGTTTACTATGGAAGTTTTATTGCTGTATGTGTGTGTTAATAAAAGCTTAATTAATCAATAATAATAATAAATAATTTGGTTGTTTGGAACATTACAAACAGATGTTCTGGTTTTGTGACCGGACGTATCTCATGTACTGTACTGAACTGCATCTGCCAATATTCTGATTAAAATGTTATCTTTCAGAACCGAGGAAGAGAAAAAAGACTGGATCCAGGTGAGAGTCATATTATTTTATCCTTAAACGGCAAGTGTATCCCTCAAACTAAAAATTCTAAAATAGGTACATCAGCCCAAAATCCAAAAATTACAATTGATGGAAAGCTGAGAGATGTAAGTCTAAGCAATTGAAAATATAACGAGGAATGCACTCACAAACGTTTCTTGTGAACCTTTATTGTGACAAAGTATCAGGGTGACTTCCTTGGTCAGGAGAACCTGACGAAGAGGGTCACCCTGAAAGTTTGTGCACATATCATCTAGAAAGCTTAGGGAGGGGCCAAAAGGAGCAAAAAGCCCTCCACTGAGCATAAAAATGGAGAAACACCTTCTTATAACAGAAGGTATCTTAAAGTCTCATGCTAATTTCTTACTCCCAGGTTCCCCAGAGTAAGGGGCGGAGATATGCAAAATACTCCTTTATGTCCCTTAGCTTATGCATGTGTCCAGAACCGTTGGCTTAATAACATAACAAACACCAAGAATGGGATGTGGGGAGCGGTTACTCACCAAACTTCCAGGAACGGAGCTCTAGCCAGGAACGGACCCTCAGCCATGTACCGCAAAATAAGTCCCAATAGAAGAAAACAAGTTAGGCGAGCCCCACGTCCTGGGTAAAAAACTACTTTATTGTAACTTGTTAAAAACACAAAGTTGTATCCTGCTGTACATTTTAAACACACAAAGGAGGGGAGGGAGGCCCACACCGAGGCTCTACCTTACGCGTTTCGTGACTCCACTATCACTTCCTCAGAGGCCTCTGAGAAAAGAAAAGATAACCTTTAGGACTCCTAAGGCTGCTTGTGTTATTGCAATCTAAATCTGTTCATATAATAAGAAGACATTAGATTGATTAGACGTTTGTTCGTAGACAAATGTCTAATCTACCTAATAGCTAATTACGGAATTTTCTGGACAGCGCTTTTTACATTCTGACGTTCCTGCCACATTCCCGACTGGCCTATCATTTTACCATTATGTGCAAAAAAAGAATAGGTCAGGAGGATCTTTGGATGTTGCGTGAACATCAGACGTACATTGCAGGAACGTCTTTGGTAAAAATTTTATAGATTTGTGAGTCTATTAATGAGTCTATTAAATGTCTAAAGGAGCAGTTTTACCTTTTAATGTTCCCGGACAGACGGTTCTTCTGAGGCCATGGGAATATCAGAAACATCAAAGTTCCTAGTATATGGCTTATGCTGGTCATAAACTGGTTAGACATTTGATCGACAAATCTATTAGAGGTTTAAAGACATTTGGTACCTGGGAGTGATTTTACCTTCTGACATTCCTATGAAATTCCCATCTGGCCCATTGATTTTATGATCAGAAGAATGCTGGGCACTGAGTTTCCGTAGTACGTCCAAAGTAAGTACAGACATTTTTGAATTCATTGTCTGCACTATAGACAAGGAGAACAGTAGATTTTTCATCTAATTTGATCATGAAGTGTGAAGCGACTTTCTTACATCCATACGTAACTTAAACCAAAGCAAGCAATAGGACAGTTGCCACTAGGGTTACATATCACAAATAAAGTTGTTCTATATACACTTACACGAACAGATAAAACAGATCAAATGGTTCCTGTTTTACCTTTGTAGGCTATTGAGGCCACAATGAGTCGCCATGAGCAGGCAATGGAATCCTACAAACTGCTCTTATCTACTCATCATGAGGATGAAGAGACCCCACCAAACTCCCCGGTAAGTTTTGTGTTCAATCATGTGAAAACAAGTTTAAAGCTTCGTACACAAGGGAAATTGTGCTCTGCCGTAATGCCTGACACAACGGCTGTGTGTTCGAAGCTTCAAAAATCAAAAAGCACAGTGGCAACTCTCTAATCCCACATGAATGTTACAAAACTTGATGTATCTATGATTACATCTTTCTGATTTTATTCTGTAAATGAATTTTTGTCATAGAAAAACAGAACTGACAGACCACAAAATGACTAAATAAACAAAAAAACAAAAGCCTCACTTACAACCCCTACACTACAGTGGTTAAAAACTACCAGGGGAACCCCCTAACCCAGGCCTTGAACCAATGTACTGTCCTCTGGACTTAAAGTTACAAGATGGAGCCCTGAATCGGAACTAATCCGGCTATACTAGACATGCAATGAACAGTTTAGTCCCAGTCCAGAACAGTAAAACCAATATTACAATATTCCCATACTAACGAAGTGCACGAAACATGCTAAGGCGTGAGGAGTGACTGGGGGGATGTCCAGTGAGGATCATTGCTGATGAGCTCTACGGGACGTGGTACAGAGGACCATGCCATAGGATGAGAGGCGGCAAGTGAGTTCCGTATGCAGTGTTAACACAGGCGAGCGGAGAGCAGTAGTGGAAACCATGTGGTCCATGAAGTGAAGTGCCAGCCGGAGCGGTATGTAAGTCCTGTATGCTGTTGAATGTACCAGCAGTATTGGTTCGACCCAATGTTTTCATTGGAAGCCTCAGGTCTGTGGATGTTGACTTGTACTCCATAGGGTCCCAATAAATGTACCAGGTATGACCGAATTGTATGCCAAGCAGGTGGTTTGCTATATATACCCATGTACGGAAACCTTTAGTATGACAGTGGGAACATTTTAATGTTGATTTTACTATTCTGGACTAGGACTGAACTGTTAATTGCATGTCTGGTATAGCTGGAATACTTCTGATTCAGGACTCCATCTTGTTCCATTGGAACATTTTTAAGTCCAGAGGACAGTACATTGGTTCAAGTCCTTGATTATAGGGTCCCTGTCACACTGTAGTTTTTAACCACTGTGGTGTAGGGGTTGTAAGTTGCCGTTTTTCTATGATTAGTTTTATTTCTATACATGTGTACTGGTATACATAAGGGTTCTATCGAGGGTTATATATATATATATATATATATATATATATATATATATATATATAT
>JAACNH010004652.1:0-23197 GCA_019447015.1 Hymenochirus boettgeri | reverse complement strand
TAGTATAGTATAGTAATAGTATAGTAATAGTATAGTGTAGTATAGTATAGTAATAGTGTAGTATAGTATAGTAATAGTATAGTAATAGTGTAGAAAAGCACTTTCTGTGTGAACAGAGAGATCGGTTCATGTAGAACTAAAGGGGGGTGCAGGTTCAATCCATAAGGGACTTGTATTGTTTATTGCTATCAATGACACACATTGCACAGAAAAACATCCAGACTGGACCATGTGCCAGTAAATAACAAATTACAATATCTGTTGTATTCAATTAGATCAACTGGACTTGAAATGTAGATCCAGTTGATCTAATTGAATACAACAGATATACCATGACCTGGATGAATGAGAACCTTCACAAGCAACAAATTACAATGTGTTTCCCTTTTAGCAGAGGTAACACTGGATGGACATACTCAGAACTGCTCAAGCTGTGCAATAGATATTCATGATTTAATTATCAAAACTCGCTGCAGACCCAGAAACACTAAGACATTTCACAGTGACCAAGCAAGAAAATCTTTCAGGGAGGCTGAGATTTAATATCACCAGTAGCACATTAGCCTACCACATTGGGCACTACCAGTTGCACACCATGTAGTAATGTGCACATTTGTGCCAGCTCAGTAGTTGATAGTAACAAGATTACCATTTCCCTCTGCATGATTGCCCAGGTGTAGACTTATATTTAATATTGGTCCTTTACAATGTATCTGCATTATTAAATCTGGCATAGTGATGGAATTTTATCCCTTTATTCAAACTGAATCTAAAGCCACGATCAATAGGGAATTCTCTTTGAATTACAAGAATATCTGATTCATTGTTTCTAATTCTGCATTATAAATGAATACTGTTACACTAAAGCTACTCCGAGATACAGAACGTACCTGGTCATTTTTTTCCTTGCTAAGGTTTCTGCAGTTCCATTTAACCCATGACTAATCAAGGGCTCATCTTAATAAAAGATGATCTAACACGATACTTAGATCTGTACCTTTTCTTCTCTGTATCCACTGCATGTTTTTGTACATCATTTAAAACCATACAATTCCCTGTACAACTATGGCGAATGATAAAGAGCTGTGTGTGATTGCTGGACTGTAATTCACTGGGAGAGCATATGGCAATAGACATGCGTTCCAGTAGTGAGGGATACTTGTGCTGTATTAGTTAGGCCAGAGTGGCATCCAGTATTAATAATACAGTCCAGGCTATCCTAAAATATTACTATACTTGGCTGAAGACAGCCAAATGAGTGGCTGAAATGCTTTTATCATGGTTCACACAAATGTGTATCAATACATTGGATAAGTCCTGAGTGTGTCCCTCACGTTGGATGAATTGGATGTTGCTATGGAGGTATCGGCACCCAGGCCCGGGGATTTCAGGTAAAAGAAAGATATATATATCTAAACGATCCAGTGTTAATAGGCACTCGCTTCAAACAAACCACATGCCTGGGTGCAAATGGTCAGAATGTAGATACCAGATCCAAAAGTCAAATGCACTCCTAGGTCTTGTCAAGTCTCAAACACGATTTATTAAAGGCAACATTTCGGTCCGAGTACTAGGACCTTTCTCAAGCCAAACTCAGTGTACAATGTGTTTTTCGCCAATTTAAAAAGTCCCACCCTCAAATCCAAACATGTGATGCAATGAACCAATAACAATTGTTTGTTCTTTAACCCTTAGTGGTTTAGACATTTTTTTTAAACATTTTCTTAAAAATAACAATATACCGTGCTAAAATGCATTGCTGAAGCACAATCACACATATTGGTAATTATAACAATATAAAGTGCTGTTGACTTTTATGTATAAAGTGCTGGTGACTTAAATATTTTTGGTAATCATGGCAATGTAAAGTGCTAAGAAAACAAAGTGTGTTACTGGAACACAATAATACATATTGATAATCATAACAATATAAAGTGCCACTTACTACTATTAACAATATAAAGTGCTAGTGAGGTAAACTCCTCTCAATAACAATGTTGAGTGCTAATTGAATCCACTCTGCATAAAGTGCTGTGTGTAAAACGGCCTATGATCTTGTTGACCTTTAATCTAAAACTCACTTTTATTGTCTTACTGTTAAAACTTCTAAAAACTACAGTTAAAAAACATTTACTTAACCTGTTAATACATTTTATCTGTCATCTAAGAAACATTTAAGAGAGAGATATTCATTAAGTCCCTTTGGGTGTACCGTGTCTAAGAATCTAATCCACCATGCCTCTCGTTGCAACAACTTCTTGGAAGGATTGCCACCTCTATTTTGAAATGGTATTCATTTTACACTGAGTTTGGCTTGAGAAAGGTCCTAGAACTCGGACCAAAACGTTGCCTTTAATAAATCGTGTTTGAGACTTGACAAGACCTAGGAGTGCATTTGACTTTTTGATCTGGTATATATATATATATATATATATGTATATGTTGTATAAACAGTATGTTGTATGCATATTTACACTGTATTGCATGTCATTTGGATCACAAACAATGTGTCCCAGGTACATAGAATTGAATCATTCTACAAAGGTGAGGATGTCTTCAAACTGAACATCATCATATAAGATTGGTCAGTAGTGATCCCTTTGGCAGTAATGGTTGACTCTGGGTTGCTGACATTAAATGATTAATTAAGCAAACTATTCAACAGTTTTGTTTAAAGGAAGGATTTTTTAATGCGCTATTCAGATCATGATTGGCAATAATTAATGTGCGGTTAGCAGCCATCCTTGGGGAAATGATCTGAAAATTGGACTATATGTGTAGTGTTTTCTACAGCAACCAAGACCAAAGGATTCCCAGCAGCAAGCAGTGAAAAAGATCAGTCTGTTACAAATCCATCAGTGATAAATTTCTTCACAAGACACTGTGTTCATTACAATAGTTTTTTCCTGAATGCAATTTGAAGACTCTGTGACAGATTGTGTCCAATCCAAATGCAGATTCGAAGAGTTGAGGGAATCAAGATCCTGCTCGTGAGGCCTATTCCTGGAACTGATACTCTCTGATATGAGAACTGAATTTTCAGTTAATGAGCATGGGACTGAACTCCATTGTATAGTGCTTAATGTCTATGAAGGTTTCCAGTCAACCAGGTCATTGTGTGTTTAATACTAGTAAGTCAAATCCAACTGAACTTGTTTTAGTAATGGTGCGTAATGCTTTCAGCAATCGTTCTTTTGCTCTTTATTGCAGATTTCTCACACTGTTTAGGCAGGCAGGTGACAGATTCATTCTTTTTCTGAATAGAATTCCTGCACACAATAATGTACCCACGCGGAGATAAAATAGCCCTGTTTAGAGTTTGTACAAAGAGAATCTCTCGGATACAGTATACAGCGTTCACCTAAATAGGTGAGACGAGAAGAACGTTTAGGTTTCTGTCTCCAGAGAGAAGAATAAAGCTGCTTAGTTCTAAGAGGAGAGAAATATTGAGCTTGGAGCTAAAGGACACAGTCAAGGGAAAAATGTCAATATTAATATATATTATTATATCAATGCATTACAGTGAATTTACATTAAAGGAGTTATGTATTGTTCCTTTTGCTACAAATATAAAGAAATGTTTGTGTTTGCATTCAAGCTGGAAGCAAAGGTAGCGTTTAAGGGCCCAGAACACACATAACAATTGCCATTGACTTTTATTGTGTGTAATGACATTTACAGAGTATTGTGGGTAATATCCTAATTAACATGTCGATGAAGCTAACAATGGTCTAGCAGGACCTGGAGGAATTGGCGAGTTTAAATGTTGTGCAGGACCTTTATCGCCCACACACTCAGCCTCCTCCTTCTTGCTTTCTCGGGTCTATATCTCCATATTGACTTTAGCACACTACTCTACAGCTCAATCTCTATAGCTAACCAGTGGGTACTAATTCTAATTTTCCAGGGTAGATTGAGGGAATGGGGGGGTTGCAATTTTAGGAACTTGCCCCTTTGCAGATTTGCCTCTTGGAAGTGTTAGCACGTGTGTCAGTAAGCGTATGTGGCCCCTTGTGTATTAATTAAAAGGGAGTCAGAGCTCAGAGAGGTTTGAAATACACAATGTAATTTATCATGGGCTTGTAAAGCTTAGAAATATAGGCTGATCACGGGAGCTGCAAGATTGAAAATAAAATGATAAGAAGCCAACAGAAGCAATGGAGTATAGGAGACTTACCAAAGCTTCTTAAAATAAAGGGTTGGGAAATGGAACTGAAAAATCTCAGTCTAATTCTGTCTTTGGTTTGATTTAATAGCCGGTGATTTTCAGAAGAAAAAAAAACAAACAATAAAACACAAGCTGCTATGTAAAAATGTGTGTATGGTTCTCGCTAGATCTTATGGAATCATAACACGGGTGTTAAAGGGCGATTTCATATGAGTGTATAATGACCGAATTGTCTATTGCACTAAAAGGCAGCAGGATAACCTAAATTGAAAGAAAGACGGACCCTCCAATAAAACAAGAAGCAAAGAAACTGTTCAGGGATTCGCGTGATGAGGGCACTTAAGAATGTATTTTGTGCTTTCAGGCTTGTTACAGGCTCAGGAAACATGACTTGATGAATGAGTTCCTGTGAGAGTCTCGTTTTATGTCACTTTTACCCTCATCCAGGTTTGGATTAATTCATTTATAAGGATGGTTCTTGTTGCAAGCAATGTATAAAAACTGCAGTTCTCCTGAGAAAGATCCATAGCTGTACTAAGCTGCTAAATCAGAGAATATATTCACTTTATTACCTTGCCTCGCTTCCACCCAATCAACTATTTTGTTGTATTGTTTTCTGCAGGATCCGTGATGATTTCTGTGTCTCGACCAGCTTGAAAATGCGTCCGATATTCACTTTATTTCACAGGCTGTAGGCAGAATTATTGATTACGTCTGTCAGACTAATGTTTGTAGTTGTAATACATAGGGTAGGAAGATAAGCTTGTGTACGGCTGTATCAAAGCGAATGCAGGTAGTGTATGTACACAAATTAGCTTCATGTACCATGTCATTTTGGTCTACAGTTAGCGCAATATTCTCTTGCCTGTTGTTATTTCCTATCCTACCTTTTGTGAGACTGTATTCCTTTCTCTGCACTCATTCTGCTTGTGTTCTATTTCTCCCCCCAACTCCCACAATGTTTGGACTGGGCTTTTCCTCCTGTTTACGGCCTTCTTTTCCTTTACTGAATTATTGAAAGAGTTGTTTTCTTTTATTGCCTGAGAACAGCTGAGCTTTGAATACCATTATGTGTTAGAAAATTCACAGCTTGTTATGCTCCTGATCGCACACCCAGCTCTGCTATGCTGCCTATACCATACCTAATGGCACACAGTCTACATTATGACATGCAGTACCAACTCATCCGGTTCCTTGTCAGCGCGCAGACACATTCCCATAATGCATAGCTAGATTGGTCACTTGCTCCTTAGCATATACAATTAGGCATTTCTCCTCTGCTTACATGTAGTTTATTGTTGTTTCAGTGAGGTTATGTTGCTATACTAAGGGAGGTTTTTTATTTCATTGAGAAATAAAGTCTGCTGATCCCTTGACTTGGCTAGAACACTCGGTTTAATTTGAAAAATGTCACCACAGGCATTTAGACCTTCTGAATATCGTGTGCAAGAGCCAGTCATTTCCTGTAATCCTATTAAAGGGGAACTACAGCGGAAATATCTCCTACCCTTTGTTATATAATCTAGCAGTCTATGCTATAATAATAATAATATGCACATTTTTTAAAGTTATTAAATATTTAATAAATAGACTGGTCATAAAGGCATCTTATATGTACCAATCTGTGTGGGCTGGGCATGGAGGCATCTTAAATGTGCCAGTCTGTGTGGGCTGGGCATAGGGGCATCTTATATTTACCAGTCTGTGTAAGCTGGGCATGGGGGCATCTTATATATACCCATCTGTGTGGGCTGGACATGAGGGGATTCTTATATGTACAAGTTTGTGTGGACTGGACATGGGGGCATCTTTTTTGTACCCGTTTATGTAGGCTGGGCAAGGGGGCATCTTATATTTACTAATCTTTGTGGGCTGGGCAGGGGGCACAAAAGTTCTATGAAAAACCCTGGTTTTATCTGCTAGAACCCCAAAATGTTTTACCAACATTAAGTGTCTAAGCATCGAAATGCTTTCCTGGGTACACAATAACAAAGGAAGGGGCCAAGCTAGAGCTGAGACAGTCTCCCTGTCCAATTACAAGCAACTCTCCCTGCCCAATAACAAGCAACTTGCAGTATGAGTTCGGGACTCAAAAGCAAAGCAGAACGTAAGTGCTGTTTTCAACTGCAAGAAATTTGGCACCAAGGAGAGGTGGAAATCTTTTTTTTAATGGGCTTTCAATTAAAAAAAAGTATAATCAGAGCTTATCTATGTCATCAGTTTCACATTTTATAAGAAATACTGCTACTGCACCTCCTGCTGTGTCATGAAGGAATATTCACCTTGTGGTTCAAGACCTTGACGCTTTGCCATTTACTTTTATATTGGCACGGAATTTCTTTTTGACTTTCAGTATCCTTAGATTTTACAAGGTGTGTATTATCCACTGTGTAATCTTCACATACTGTAGAGTTTCATTTACAAAATACATCCAACTTGCACATTAATTCTCAAAATATTAAGTAATAAGTTGCTCCTCATTAAACATCATCATAGACTCCCAGATTTTGCTTCTATTATATAATATAGATGTTATGTATATATGTATATATACTATTCTACCTAGAGTAGGCAATCTTCCTCATATTGGAATGTTTAAACCAACCCTATTCCTTATTATCCAGTCTGACCTTGCTAGTCAAACACAGGCAAGTCTTGTTCCTTATGGAAAATACCCAGTCTCCTTTAAACATTATATGCTGTTAAAGCTAGCTGTCATCTTCTGATGAAGTGGCAAAAAAAGATTAAAAAATTTATAAGGCTAAACCTGCTGTCGCAGTGCTCTATATATTTTAGGATGATTTATGCTGAATTATACATAAACTGCCCTTTAGCATGGTTTCTAATAGGCCTTTGATATTGGTTGTCATAGCTTTGAATCTGGTTGAACTCTTTGATGACAGCCTCATGATGATCAGGTTCTTGATATCGGTAGACTTTGTTCCTACCACATACCGAAAACCCTAATAGCCATCATTTAACTAGACATCGCTCACAGTCAAAAAATATTCTGGCATATCTTCTCGCCAGGTATTGCTACTTTTAGATAGTTTCAACATCTGTTTCAGAATTGTTTGATATATTCATATCTAAGCTCTTGTATTTTCATATGCCATCTAATACTGATGGCCGCGCTTGTATTCATTGATGCTCCTTTGCATCTCCCCAAACAATGCAATATTAATGGGCATGTTCATCCCACCCACAAACCCTGACCGGCATTCCTGAAAAGAGATATTCAGCCTAGAGTTCGGCGTCCTCTTCACTGGTTGTTGCCACCTCCAACAACCAGTGAAGGCAGCCAGTTAAGAAGAAGGCAGGGGAAAATATGTAAGGAGGAGGACCAGTGAGAATGACAGCTAACTCTGGGCTGAACTTTTTGTCTTCAGGAATGCTGGCCAGTTAGTAACTATAGCCATGTCTATAGCGATGTCAGGGTTTTCATGGGTGGGGAAGATGCTGTGTGTATTTTGTAAAAGGGGTAGACATGCCAGAAGTGTTTCTTACCTGTGTGATTTATTTCAGCTTAATTCAAACTCTTCAGACTTCCTTAGTTATTGTTAGTGTAATGTATCACCTGCACTTTCTACTTGGGTAACAGGGACAGAATGCAAAAAAAAAATTCAAATCAATTCCATTCTGCTGAAAATATTGTACATTGTCAGTGATTACATTAATGCTAAGTGTTTGTGAGTACAAGGTTTTTAGTGATTTGGCACCTGGGTAAGGCAAAGGACAGGTATAAACAATGAGACTCCTTGCAGGGAGCCTTTCCAATATCATGACAGTGACTTTATCTGTAACTGTGGCTGAGAGTTTTAAAGAGAAATTTAGCCTAAGGAATTTCTAAACATGATGGTTTTTATAGATTTACGTTATGGTTCCCAAACAATGTCTTTTTTTCCATTTAAGCAGAGCTGTGAGCTGTCCAGAAGCCACTTGTGTTGTGGCTGATAGATCCACTGCTCCTTCTTCTGCCTCACCTTTTGAAAATGTCTCCCCTCTTGTAGTCATCCATGTGCACTGTATTAGCTGGGGATAGGGGATGGAGCTTTCAGCCATGGCACAAGTGGCTTTTTTACAGCTCACTGCCCTGCTAAGAGCAAGAAACAGAAGATAGGAGTACTGCCTCATACTTCCCTGCTGAATATAGTTTGAATGCCAAGGGCAAGTATGTTTGGGGACTATACGTGCCCTTAAACCATTTCCCAATACAAAATGATCAAATAGGATTCAGTCACAAGCAAAAATATTATGTTTGTTCTTTGTTAAATGGGGAAAAAATAAGTGTTACTACACAAAACATGAACTGGCCTATGTAGTACTAAAATGTTACGTCTTACCTGACCAGGATCCCACGTTGCTTTAACGTCCCTAGCAAGACTTACTGCATTGCAGGATTCCAGTCAGGTAAGACATAACTTTTTTAGTTCTACATTGGCCCGTATGCCACGGTAGTAATGGTTTTAGGATTAATGCAAAAAAAAATTTTAATAATCGCTGATCTTAACTAAGCTATTATAACATAGGTTACGCCGCGCTATTTCTAAACAAATTTGGGAATGGTGCGGGGAGCACAATAATAGCTCAAACCCTACGCTAACCCGATAGTACATCAGGTAGCGAGGGTTTTGCACTAATAAACCACAAATATTCTATAATTATCTGTAACTTGTAGAGTTTGGTAATAAACTCTGTTATATGTAAGATTTACTGTAGTTTCAAACCTCTATAATTACCCTCTGTACGTTTCACTGAAATTACCATGCCCTGCAGCTCAGGCTAAGATCATGTGATGACAGCGCCTGGCATTTTAGGTGACTTTTTCACGTGGCATTTAAACCAAGCCACCAAATTATACTGCTTGCAATTGTTTTTCAATATGCACCTTGAGGTCTTATGAACTTCACCCATCTACAGCAGCAGTCCTATCAAGCTTATCAGTCACGTTAACACTAGTGGTCAAAGACCTACTATTTTACCAACAGTATACTATTGTTCCTGATAACAGTATTGTGAAATTCTATCGGTGATAAATATTCTATGTTGGATTCTGGATAATCGAAATGTGTGTCTTTTTATGCACATAACTATTTTCTCCCCCTTGTTCCCTTGTTTTAAGGGACACTATACCAATGATTGCTCTCTGGCTCCTCCCACGGTCAATGTCCCTGAAACTTCTTCTATCTCGGACAAGGGTGAGCATACGTTAAAGAAAGGGAGGGCAGACTGCAGGAGGAGCCAGAAAGCAGGCGGCTACTACATGTATAGCGTATCATTAAAAAGAAAGTTATGTGGAAAAAAAATCATTATTTAAACAATTTTATTTAACTTACAGTATTGTAAGTTAAATATCCAGTTGATTTTAAATCTGTGCTTTGCTGTGGTCAGTACTGAGCTGCCATTTCAGGTTATACAACAGTCCTTTTTCTTCCCAGGATGAGCAGATGATGGTCATTGAAGTGAGAAAATATGTGAGCATATGTATTTGTGCTCAACTTCCCCTTTAAGTCTTTTTTTACTTAACACAAAACACACTAACTTCACCAACTGCAGATATTAAAATTTTTAAGAACTTTCCTCCAAAAAAGAAATCTTTCCTATAGTCCCTGAATCAATGCTGTGCCGTTAACAAGCTCCAGTTGCTGTGAATTATTCAGCACATTCTTATTATTACAAACAGTTAGGTCATGTATTTTTATAACTGTAGACATATATCAATTTAGCTGCACACTGCAATACATGCAAAGTTAGGGCCAGGCTGTCGGCTATTGAACGTGCATCAAAGAATATTTGTTTTAAATTTTAGAGAAGTTTTTTTGCAAAATCAACTATTAGTTTAATGTCTGGAGTGTTTGATTCTGGTTAATATTTTTCTTAGCAGTGTTTTAAATTAAGATATATTGTGTGCTTTCACAATCTTTGTTTAAAGTTACTTACAGACTAGGTCGTTTTGGCTGGCGATTGGGCGTAATGTATTTATACTTTCATAGCTAACAAGTCCAAAACTTAGTACAGACGTTAGATACTGGTGGACGACAAATCTTCAAAGACTGCTGCTTTGCCCAACAATCTAATGTGTGGCATCTCCCACCAGCACCATTTGTGATCTGTCCTGCAAAGATTTTGGCAGCTGCTGTCAGCCAACAATATTCTTATGTGTGTTTGACATTTAAGTTTAAGGCATCATTTCAAAGTGCTGGGTTGGTAAATTATCTTCCCAAAACATTAAGATTTGACTTATTTAAACCTTATTTTTACCACTTTAAATCCTGTGCAATCTGGTGTTCATGTACCTGACTAATATCATCAATGGACAAGACACATTTTCTATTGTAGAGTGTGTACAAGACTGGTTACATGGAAAAGGTTTCTTTGCTTTCACTGTTACTATGATTATAAATAAGTATACTATTTAAAATGTGACTGGTTTGATGGTTTCTGTGCTGTAGGATGCTGAAGTTAGATTGATGGATAGAGAGGTTGTTGGCAACTACATTAGGATTGTTTTGGCAATTAATAATGTGACTCATTTGACTGGCTGATAGGACTAAGATTATTCTGATCTACATCACTAAAAAAAGAAGAAAAAAAAAAGGGCAAAGCCTTTATTTACACAAACTGATCTCCACAATTGTATGTGATTTTTTTGGTGATAGTTAATGAAGAATGTCTGTTAAAAGGACACCATACTGAAAACACACTCTCTGTCTCCTCCCCTAATCAGTGTCACTGACGCTTCTCCCATCCCTGACATCGGCAAGCATATGTTAAAGAGGAACTGTGGTCTCCATACAAGTGACCTCTATTAAAAACCTTTATTGCAAAAAGTTTATTTTTCTAGCTGCAGTCTATCCAAAGTTACAGAAGAATGAAGTGCAGTTTGTCTTGCTAGTACTGTGACATCACCAGCACCACTAGTACTGTGACATCACCAGCACCACTGCTCTGCCCCCTTAGTCTCAGTCTTGAGCATGCCCAATGCTGCGTCAGAGCATCATAAGCCCCACTCCTGAATTTCTAAATCATTTTTAAAGCTAGCCACAAGCCTGAAAGTATATTTATTTTCAATACAAGGCTACTGACACATCCAGAGGCGTAGGGATCACTATAGCAACCATAGCAGTCGCTATGGGGCCCAGAGCCAAAGGGGGCCCTGTCCAGGTCCCCTGCAGGCATGTCCACCCTCCTAAGAACAATTTAACCTCACGTAGTTTAGCCTCACAAACCCCATTTTTGTTTTATTTAAAACTTTCAAAGATACTCCCAGATTTAAGTAAAATGAAAACAGGGTTTGTGGGGCTGAACTATGTGAGTTAAGATTTTTCTTAGGAGGTTGGACATGTCCTTTAAACAACCTCACGGCAGTTTGGTCGGGTTAGGTTTACCTGCACCAAACTTTTTTTAATGTAGGGGGCCCTAAAATCTAAAATCTTGCTATAGGGCCCTGTGATATCTAGCTACACCCCTGGACACATCTATAAAAGTTCATATTCAAATGAGTTATTTTTAGAACTGTTAGTCTAAAAGGAAATGAAGGTAGTAATACCTGATGCAAATGTATGTTTGTCTGTTTTATAACTACGTTATCATGATGTAACTAACTTAAACATTAGAATGCTGCTGAAATCTGGGCTGCAAATCAGATCTCAAAGAACGAGTCTGGACAAAGTATAGAGACTTTATAACTGTGTTTTAATTATTTTCCTTTATTTGGACAGCGACAACATATTACGCAATGCTCTACAGAAAGAATGTTTAATAATGCAAATCGCTCCCTTCCCCAGTGGATTTTACTGACTAATTTCCCTACTGCAGGCGGACGCACTAAGGTCAATATAATAAGAAGCCAATTAACCTACTAGTACGTTTTTGGACTAAGGAAAGAAGCCAGTGCACCCTCAGGAAACTCATAGATACACACAAACTGTATGCGCATAGCTCAGAATGAACCCCAATGGTGTATATCAACAATGCTTATCATTAAACCACCACTGTTTGTATGAGAAACTTATAGACTACAAATATGTATCCATCTTTAACACAAGAAGTGCCCTCGGTACAACAATGTTTTTCTCAGTAGATATTCATTATTTTCCATTATTTCTCTGAGGCTATCAGTGTTCCTACTATTTCTAGACGTAGCCATGATTGGCTGTTTTAAGCTGATAATAATCACAATGGCAACCAATCCCAACTCCTACTGGTTTCATGTAAAGGATTATTAGACTGGAAGGGTGGCTTAATGGCTAATGAGCATGATCATGGAAACAAAAAGAACAACGGCTCAAATAAGAAATTTCGACTCTTTAAGCAGTTTGACCTTTACAGAAACTTAAAAAAAGCCCTGCAGCATGTATATTATATATCAATCTCTTTCTATTTCCCATTAGTCAAAACAAAGTGTAATCTGAAAAAGTGTTAAAGGGCATGTCCACTTTCCACAAAAATTTAATATCTTATGTAGGACCCCCAAAACCCCAGATGCATTGTACTCACAATCTTTACTAATGCTCACAGACTGAGGAATCCAACCTAAAAACTGGATTCATGAACCATGATCCCCCATTGCTTTATTTCGCTTCCTCTGCTGCTGCAACATGCCCTTTACATTCACGAGCAGTGGCACTAGAGGCTCGATCAGTAATGTCCATCAGCCATTGGCTGTGACGTCTCTGTCATGCAGTGGCATAGCTAGATATCACAGGGCCCCATAACAAGATTTCACTTGGGCCCCCCCCCCCATATAAAAAACTGTTTGGTGCAGTTCAACCTAACCTGGCCAAACTGCCAGGTTAGGTTGAAAAACATGGGGTTTGTGGGGCTGAACTATGTGAGGTAAATTTTTTCTTAGGATGGTGGACATGCCTGCAGGGGACCTGGGTGGGCCCCCTTTTGCTCTGGGCCCCAAATCAACTGCTATGGTTGCTATAGTGATCCCTACACCCCTGCTGTCATGGCAGTGACTGGCCATGTCAATGTATTAACCACTTTGCGACCGTTAATACATTGCGAAAAGCTAGCGGTAAGTTGCGACCTTTTGCACATATTTTAAAGACACCATTGAAGAGGCGTTAATTGTCGCGCAAAAATCGGCGCAAAATTTATTGCATCGCTTTGCGCTGCGCAAAGAAACAAAAATTTCAACATGGCGCAGGCAGTGCAAAACCTTCGTTAACACGTTAGTACAAAGGTTAGCGTGATTTTCTTATTTTCTCGTTAACGCAGGATATTGCATCTCCCTGTTAGTGCTTTAATTGAAAGTAATTCCTAAACCATAATTAGAGTCCTGAAACTACACGTTTTGAAAATTCACAAATCTTACAGAAACCATGGATGAAAATTTGAAAATTGAGGTCTGAGGGCTTGGACACACTGCTGCGTTTTTTTCTCCATTTGCTCTTGCATTTGCGCTTGCGTTTTTAAAAAACCATTGAAAACACGGCAACGCACTGAAAATGCGTGTTTTCTGGTGCGTTGCGATTTGTGTTCCACATTTTTTATCGCAATCGCGTGCGTTTTCCTATACCTATACGCATGCACAAACGCAACGAAATCGCACATGAAATCGCATGCGATTGCGTTTGCATTCCCTAAAGGTGAAAAGCATGGTCAAAAAATCTTTCAATTCCTCTTCAACAGGGTTTAAATTGGATTTTCTGGTTTCTGAATTTCAATACGTTCCATGGAACCACTGATGGATCAAAACACACAAGTTTCTTTCATCACTAACCATAATGACAGCCTTTACTGGTATTCAATTACATAGGCTGCAAATAAACCAATTAAGGCCACACAAGGCCGGAAACACAATCGCACATGGAATCGCATGCGATTTCATGTTCGATTTTGTTGCGTTTGCGCATACGTTTTTTACTAGATAAAGAAAAGCATATCGCACGTTTTCGGTGCATTGCCGCAATTTCAATGATTGGAAAAAACGCATTCGCAAAAGCAAAAAAACGTGATAGCGTGGCCTAGCCCTAAATGAAGATGTTTAATACAGTGCAAATAAATGGTGGTGTTGTATATTCCGTTGTATGCCTTTAAAGAGGATGAGCCTCCATAAAGAGAAAATTTCCACTTGTTAAGCAAAATGACTTGTTCCGTCTTTAAAGTATATCAGCACGCCCTTCATATTATCTGTCTTGTTAGATAAAGTCTGATTTATTTATAAGCAAAAGATCTACTTCTTCAGCACCAAGGACAGCTTTCTCCTGATAGAAAACCCTGCAGGGACCAATGAGCGTATATATTATATACAGACAGGAAGGCACCTTCCTTTGGTTACTAAAAAACATGGAAATGATTAAACTAAGAACATTTCATGAGAAGCGGATTCATGGTTGACGTGTTCTAGGAGTGAAATAGATATTGTTTCCTTTTCTTCAACTTATAGTGTGCAACTTCTTTCAGACTTCTCTAGGATTTGTCAGATACATTAGTGCAGTGTACCTGCCCTCTTCTATTCCAAGCCAAGCAGATACATTGTGCTCTGTTATGTTGTTGTCTGGCAACTTCGAAAACAATATTTTGTCTCGTCAGCCTACAAGACATTATGGATTGGCATCTTGGAAAGATAGATTGCATATGGTTATTTCAAGCAAATCATTTACATTTTACAGAAGGATTTGCTTGGAAAAAGCATAAAACAACTACAAAAATGTATCTAAAAAAATTCCTTAAAAAAAATTTGGTAAGTTTGCCTTCTTGCTTTGGTTCTTTTTTTTTGTTGTGTTTTTTTTACTTATCGATATAGATCTTGTTAATCCTTTTCCAAATTCTTCCCCCTTTTAATGCTTCTTTTTCCATTTTCTGGATAAACTGTTCGGTAAGGTTCTCGAGGAGGCTAAAAAGGTTGAACTTGATGGATGTGTACCTTTATTTAACCTTTAATCATATGTAACCTTAGAGTATATTACTGAAATCCAAAAGGCTTATTTAATACAATCAGATGTTAAAAAGAAAAAAATCTAACTGCAGTATCATGTCTGAGCAGTGTCGTGTGCTGGACTGGTCCACAGGGATACAGGGGGATCCCTCCAGTGGGCCCACTGCCCATTCACCCAAGAAAACAGAAAAAACTGTTAAAGGAATAGTTCTCTCAAAAAGTGAACTATTCCCTTTTTACATTAATTGAAGGACAGGAGGTAAAGGAACCAGTCAGAGGAACCAGAGGTGGATCGCACTCACCTGTTAGTTTCAAGGCTCGTTCTCGGCTCCTGTAACATTAATTGAAGAACGGAAGGTAAGACATAGCTCACTGACCTCCCGTTCTTCAATTAATGCAAAAGCGGATAGGTTCACTTTGAGTAAACCTATCCCATTTAGATGCAGAAACAAAGGGACAGTAAGGAATGCATTTTAATAAACAATAGGAGCCAGTTAGAGTAAGATAGATATGTAAATGATGGCCCTGGTGGAACACTGGTCTCAGATTTCCTAGTGGGGCCCAATAGTCCAGACAGACATTGTGTCTGAGCTCAGTGAGCTACAAGAGTGTGGCTAGGCCTCCTTTTTTTTTACAGATTTCACTTTATATTGTTCTCCAGTTGGTACTACTGGGTTCAAATAGAGTCAAGGACCGTGGCAGGATTTTCAAAATAGGGGTTTTATTTCACCAAACAACAACAAAATCGGTTAGTAAACTCAGCGGAGTAAGTAAACACTCCGCTGAGTAAACTATAGAACCTTCATTAGGGGTTTTCCTACTCAGAGCTTTTCAGTGCAGATCTTCCAGATACACCAACAACCAAACCCCCCCCCCCCCCCCAGGCACTAAAGCAACTGGGCTAATAATCATGAGGACTGGCTGCTAAGTTAGAAGTGGACCAAGAATGGAGGCTTCTTCCCACCCAAAGCTCTGCAAAGCCTCCAGGACCCAGAATACACACATTGAATAATCCAGGACACATACACCTTTTTCCTTCAATACTGACAAAGCCTGGAGCCTCTCACCATATTTAGTAGAGAAACCTAGGTGAGATATATACTTCATCCGCCAGTGTCTCACCATATCTTAAGTTAGGAAGTTTTCCTTTAATTTAAAGATGCACATTTACACATCACAAATGGACCAGGCATAGTTTAAGGTACAAAGTACCAGCATTAATTAGGTCCATAGATATCACATGATTTTAAAGGGCATGTCCACCCTTAAAACAAAAAACTGGTGACTTGTCAGTTATCTGCCGCATTCCCAAATGCTATTTCTATCAGTTTATTACATGTATTTGCAACAAGATATTCAATGATAAGTTATTTTCTGTTCGGGTAAAGATATCTGCCTCCTCCCTTTGTTCAATCCGCTTTTTATAAGCTTGAGCATGTGCAGAGGAGGCAACAGGGAAAACAGCCGTCACTTGTTGGCTGTGATGTCAGTTATCACAGCCTTGATTGGCTACATGGAGGGAGGAGACAGCATTCCCTGCCAGAACCGAGCCAATAATTATACTTAAATATCAGGTTATTAATACATCTTATGTTGGGGTTGGGGGCAGGTAATGGACATATAATTTTTTTTTGAGGATGGACATGCCCTTTAAGCAATCAGTGTATTGGTCCTTCCTCTGGTATGAAACATGTTGTGTTTCATCTTCTAATAAATTCACTTTGGAGCTTTGATTAAGCCTGGGGCTCTATTCTGTTCCTGTTGTTTGCGTTATTCTAATTTGGAGCTTTGGATGGAGCCTCTCATACATTGGAGAATCCTGATACATAATATTACTTGGTAACTAATATAACTGGTAATATTCTTCTTCAGAGTGTGTAGACGCTGTGATTGTGACACAACCTTTGTCGGTAGGTGTGATATATGGGCTTTCATTTCTGTGTAGTTTGCTAATCAAGTCCAGTACAATGTATTATTAAATGCAGAAGTAATGATCTCACCTGTAAAGCCCTGATCTGAAATTAGGTGTCTCTTATGTTAATAGAAATACATAAATCAATGTTAATGTTAACAAACTTAAATACATATGAGCTAAAAACCACAGTACAAACACACAAGCAGGGCAGCATTTACCTTCGTTAGGGCCCAATATGAGTTCCTGCAAGTACCACACTTGGATGCCTAAGGGCAAGTGGCCCTATGGAGGTTTATGGTATAGAGCAGGAATGTCCAACCATGTACAGTTTTTTTGCAAGTTGCAAATTTAATTTAGAAATTCTATACACTCCATGCTTACAGTGGTGTAACTAGGAATCACTGGGCCCCCAAGCAAAACTATGATGGGGCCCCTATCCGTGCTTCATCCACAGTGGTTTTCTGGGAGGAGGCTATATCTGTCATGGGAAAAATAAGAAGATGGGCCCCCCCCTGCGGTTGCTCGCCCTGCTTCTAGTTACGCACCTGCATGCTTAATATTAAAGGAGAATTATACTCATGCAGTAACTGACTTCTTTCTATCCCCTCCCACAGTCATTGTCACAGACAGGTCTCTCATCTCTGACATTGGGGAACATATTTTAATGAAGGAGAGGGAGGAGCTTAATACTGCCAGAAAACAGTCAGTAACAGCAAGAGTTTAATTCTCCTTTAAAGGGCATGCCCACCCTTTATAGAAACTTTTAATATATTATATAGTCCATGTTCCCCCAGCCCCAACCGCTATAATTATATTCTCAGAAAGTCCCCCAATCATTACTTACCTTACCCCTCTCCTTCGCCGCACTGCTCCAGCCCTCTGCTTGCACAGAACTGCAAGCAGGGGGCGGGACCGGCAGCCGCATCTGTGATTGGCTGAGAGGCAGCCAATCACGGACGTGACTGCCGGCTGCTCAGAACGGTGAAGGAGAGAGGTAAGGTAAGTAATGATCGGGGGACTTTCTGGGACTATAAGTTAAAGCGGTTGGGGCTGGGGGAACATGGACTATAATATACAGAAAGGAATTTACGCTAGGGGGAGGGAGACCAAAGCGGGAGGGAGAGGGAGGGGGAGAAGGGCTGCAGTGCGCATGCCAAACTTCTCCCAGAGGGGAGACAAGAGGCAGAGTCCTATATGGACTCTACTATCCTCCTGGTGGCCAGTTTTTGGGACTTTGGGGGGGGGATTACTGGAGAACAATTTGGAGCTGGGCTGTAAGGAAGGGATTTTATGGCACTACAGAGTGGGGCCAGTAGTGGGGGGGATTATAGTTTTGGGGGTGGACATGCCCTTTAAACTCTCAGCAGACCTAGGGCCTAGAACAGATGCAATGGGTGTTCATGCAAAGTCATAGCAATAACATACAGCACAATTTACTGCAATGCACATGTTACAAAATCACCCCTTTTATCTCATACTGTATTTATATAATAATGGAGATGTATCTGTTAGCCACATACGGCCCATAATCCCTTCAACGATGCAATATTCTACATCATGCAAACAAGTACAGTGTATTCTCTTCTAAGTTTATTAAGGTAATAGCTCATCTCTATACCAGCGATTAAAATGAATTTGTCTAATCAATCAAACACCTTTAACTTCTCATCTGGGCTAACCACACCCTTCTCTAATTCACTTACTGTTCTCAAACCAAAACCCTAAACACCAAAGCATTGGTTGTCACGGAGACCCAAAACATTCTAAAGAAATTCTAAGCAAGCATGCAGTGAATGCATCATGTAACCCTCTAGCGTTGTCACAGCATAGGGTTATACCATTCTAAATCATTTATAGCCGAGTAATTCAAACAAAGCTTAAAGGGAATTCTGCTAAATAAAAATTAAAAATGCATTAAGCATTTTGTTTTTTATGAAATCCGTACATAGTTATAGCTCTTCATATCCAAATAGCAGATACATTTCTTTTTAATCTCTTGACTTTTTGAAAGAGATGCCTCCACGTGATACGGAGGTAAGATATATTGCCTATAAAAACTGATATTAGATACATGGATATCCATAGGAAATTAATTATATGTCTTAGCCTTGCCATGCACATATAATTAGAAATGGGTACAGTATGGAAGAAACTGTCACGGAAAGGTTATGCTAAATGCGCACCTTGCTTAACAGATCTCACTTTGTTATTAGTCCAACACTTCCCCAGCCATTTAGTAGCCATCATACAGAGGTGTTATGTCACCTTATGTCATCTACTAATGTTGCGCGGTGTGACCTGAAAAATACTTCTGGGGTGCGTTTCCAATAGCGTTAGTATATCACACTCGTGCTTTAAGGCATAGGCCATGAAGCCTTTGGAATGTAGAGATCTAGGTAGATGAGAGGTGAAGAGGTTTTTTTCCACTGCAGTAGGAGGGATAGACTTAAACAGTGGTTATTTAAAAGGTTGAGTGGGAATATATATCAGACTCTGCCCTAAGGCTTTTGTAGTTTTTGATGGCGTTTGCATGTTGCCAGCTGGAATTATTTTTTGCGGTTGGGAGGTGTGAATTTAGAGCCAGTGGTTTACACTGCAATGTTTATAGTTTTTTGCTGCAGTTAGAAGACGTCACAACTCATTTCCCATTGATGCCTAATGCTCTGTTCGGCAGCTCTCTGATTCTCGCCTGCAGCCAAATGTAAGTCAGGCAGAAATTAAATGAGGTTTAAGAAAGAGGTAAATTAAGAAGATGCAGGTGGCTCCCCTTAAAGCGAGACTCCACTGTTGTAAATTCAGCAGAGGGAAGATGCTTCTTTATTCTTCTTAAGCAGTGTTACCGCCCTCCAGACAACTACAACCCAGCATTGAAGTTTGACACCCCTGTTCTAAAGAGTTCTGTTACAAATCCTGTGCATTGTGGGAAAGGGCAGCATGCTATAAAGGGGTGCATGGTATACAATGTATGTACTTTATTTCTTATATAGCGCTACGTATTCTGCAGCGCTTTACAATTATTTACCCAATTCACATAAGGCCCTGCCCCAAAGAGCTTACAATCTAATCACTTTATGTACACATACAACCTATCAGTATGTCTTTATGATTGTGGGGGAAACCGGAGTGCCCGGAGGAAACCCACGCAAGCACGGGGAGAACATACAAACTCCTTGAAGATGTGTCCAAGGGTAGAATCGAATTTAGGACCTCAGCGCTGCATTGAAAATGACAACTGCCCAAGTTACCGTCTATAGTTAATTGAAAGAGGCCATTAATAATGAATAATAAAAACTAGGCCTAGTTATTTCCAACGTTAGGGCTCCTTTCTTTAAAAACCTTCTAATTGTTTATTTTCCCATCAGTCCCTGTTTATGCCTCACTAATCAAATGCTACTGTGTGAATATAGCTAACAAGACATCTGTTATTTGTTGGTGCACATTAGGCTGCTTTAATGTTGGAGCC
Organism: Hymenochirus boettgeri; assembly: GCA_019447015.1. Taxonomy (NCBI): domain Eukaryota; kingdom Metazoa; phylum Chordata; class Amphibia; order Anura; family Pipidae; genus Hymenochirus; species Hymenochirus boettgeri. Next base: position 2,760 of record JAACNH010004652.1, on the reverse strand, counting down.
CTAGGTAGAAAGAGATGCATGAACGTCCCTGAGAGTGGTTAACTGGCTTCAGCTACTAATTTGGCTGCAGCAACTATTCAATAGGTCTAATTTCTGGGTCCTAGCAGGTATCTCAATGGCATTTACTTGCCAATAAGGTAAAAATCCAATCGTGTTCAGCTTCATTACCAATTACAGAGAGGTGGCTTGGTTCCAGCTCCTCCAGAAGCCCTAAGGGTGATCCATTAATTCAATGCTCTTTTTGATACCGAGCCTCTTACAAAACATCAAATAAAAAAGGTTACAGGCAGACAATAAAGCTAGGGTTGGGGATTTCACTCTCTGTGGAGGGGGGCATTGCTTCCAGCACTTAATTCTTTAAGTTCCTAATGTCTCCCTGTAAAATCCTGTGTCAATCAAGATTATTTAATAAGTGGTGCAAAAATTTGCCTATGATGTTAATTTGCAGCAACCAATCAGATGATACCTTTTTACTGGTAATATAGCATCTAATTGGTTGCTGCAAAATAATAGCAAAATGCTGCATCTCTTATTAAATAAGCCCCAAAATGATGTTAGCTTCTTTACCCTTAAATATTTACTATGATTGCATGCATTGTCTTCTTGCTGTACCATCTCGGGTTACTGTAGCACCATGTCTAACAGACTTCATCAACTAGTACTCTCAGCTGCTGATATTTTCTTCTCATTTAAAGAAACAGAACTGTATTAATTAAGTATATGCAATTCATTTGGAGGTTATTTGACAAAAAGTTAGTGTTAATTCGCAAAATAACCAATCAAATGTCATTAGATGTTTTGGAATTGTAGTAGATCATTTGATTGGTGAAAAGTGTTAAAACAGTAAAATTGTACATGCAAATTTTGCAACTCTTATTAAATAAGCCATGTAGTCTTTCTCTATCTCTCTTTTTTTAAAATATATCTATTTTTTAATATAAATCACATTTAAATCACATTTTGCAGGACATCTCCAGATCACCTGTGGTTTCCAAGCACACCCTGATACTCTTTTGAAAATAACCTACAAATGTATTTAATTGTGGTCCTGAAACATCCAATGGAACTTGGCTTTGCCTTATATTTACTGTGGGAACTGTCCTCCTAATCCTTCCTGGAATTTTGCATGATTTGCTATGATTTTCAGCATTTGGAGAGCTCCCACTTTATCCAGCATTCTGCACACCCTTGGTTGCTCTGCATACGCTATACACTGCCACCATTTAGGTCCTGCTTTTTCCCAGCATGGTAATTCGGTGCAGCCTTACTGCAGAGGGAACTTTTTTCTTTTTGCTTCAAGCATTTTGAAAACACTTCCTTTCCCCACCATAAAGGGAATATCCAGCATTTACTGCCAACCTTTAACCATTGTCTGGTACTCTGGGCTCAGTTAATCCACAGTGAAGCTTTGAGGATCTGCTGTTGAATGTAATGTTATTTAATATCACAGGATGGTAGTAAAGGGTTAATAGTTTGACTGCTGTTCCCTTTTGGGATTCTGTGGGTATCCAACTATAGATTTTGCATGCACTAATTGTAATGTATATCTGAATGCATAGCTCATGTGGTTTATATGTCCATATGTTCACTGTATATATAATGGCTTGTCTGTAAATGAAGCATGATGCCATTGCTTAGATTGAAGACCCCAATACTCCCTTTGGTAGCCATATTAACATGTGTGATCTGTGTCATAGTGTGTGTACAGATGGTCAGTGGACACTGTACCTGTATGTTCCTGCAGGATGTGTCTGTATGTGCTGAGTCTGTGTGTGTTGCACTGTCTGCCTGTTTGTTTTATTACATGCTGACACATTGCTGTCAATGTGGATTTACAAAGCAGCACTTACAGTACATTCTAATGTCTGTGCCAAAATATTTCAGCTGACTGGAGCAATCACCAGGATCCCTGGTCTAATTGCAATGTACAGACGCAGTGCGATAAAAACGCAAAAACACGCACCAAGGCGATTTTTGGGGGCAATGTACTGGCAGCCGCAATCATTAAAGATACACGTCAACGTGGGTTTATGTCCTTAGTGTGTATTTTGGTGGCTATGTTTTTGCTTAAGAACAGTTTTGCAGTGTTTGCGGCAAGATCTACACAGCGGGAATTTGGGAATAGGGTGGGGTTTACTGTATATGCCAGAAAAGCACCAGGCTGTTAACATGTGCAAAGTAATCAGTTGTGAAATAGGGGGCAATACTGATTTACTGCGATTTTCACTATCAAGACATTGCCCTATTGGCTGTTTATTGCATGTGGCAAAGAACTTGGGTTATCCCACACATAGACTAGGTATGCACAAGAAGATATTTTGTGTCGCCCAACTGATATTTCCATATTGCAGTTGGTTGGCCCAAAATGTCTGCAGTATTTTTAAAGCTGCGGCCAGCCGTCCGACAATCGGTCACAGTGGACTGTCGGGAGCATCGACAGTCGAAAAACTGTGTTTGGTTGTGTGTAGCTAGCCATACTACCTTGTATTAGATGCCTAACACTCCATAAAATGAAAGGCACCAGATACACTGCAGGGCTGATTTCCATTTTCCTCTACAAATCAATATGGACTGTAATGTATCCAACTAGAAAAGGACTTTTTAATCGACACATTGGGACCTGGAAATGTTTTGTTGGCTTCGACACATTGGGACCTGGAAGGGTCCTGGTGGGTTCGACACATTGGGACCTGGAAATATTTTGTTGGCTTCGACACATTGGGACCTGGAAGGATCCTGTTGGCTTCGACACATTGGGAC